>JBBMJZ010109465.1:0-22241 GCA_037833815.1 Zingiber zerumbet | reverse complement strand
ATCTGACAAATGTCCTATTTTAACTAAACGCAACACTAAGTATCAATCAATATAATCTTAATATTCCATGAGTCACCAAATATCCCAATTCTCCAGCAAACGAAACCCCTAGAAATCATGATCTACAACAAAGCCCCAAATGTTTCTCTCTTTTTTAATTTCAAAAAGAAAAGAATAAATTTCCAAATCGATATACACAAGAAACCCTAAAATCTTAATCTTCCGTCCAAAAATCAACAAACATGTAAAAAAAAAAAAAAAATCTTTTCCTTGCATGTACTAAAAAAGGGGAACGGAAAGCACAAACCGAGGGGGTGCTCGAGCTTGAAGGAACTCTTCGCCATTGGGATTCCTCCTGCAATTGAGGAGGACAATCCAGATCACAACAATCAAAAAGGGCAGGCGAGACAACAAACGGAAGGAAGGAAGTAAACGGTACTTGATACCGATCGATCGAAGACGGAAGACGCAATTGGGACGCCGGGAGCCTTCAGGAACTGGATCAAGAGAAATTAAATAAAAACTGACGAAAGGATTTGGAAGGATATAAATAAAGGAATCCAATTGGATCGGATAACGATGGGCTTGGGGAACAAGTAATCAGATACCTCACGGCTCACGCCTTGAAGCCAAGCCTTCCAATTAAATAAGCGCATATTTTTATTATGCAATTTTTCTTAAAAATTATTATTATTATTTCTAAATTTTTAAAGATAAGACACGACATTTTCCATGCCGCTTGTTTTTCTATATTTAAAAAAAAATGTTAGTATTATTTAAATTGATCGGCCCGGCCCGGCCCGGCCCGATTTATATCTGATCCAGAATGAGGCGACTAACCAAACCGATTCTTGGGCGAGTTTGACCGGTCCAATAAGACCGCCGTCGCCTCGCTGCTGCCGAGACGAAGCAGCCCTCGCGAATGGAGGCGGCGATCGGCGTCCAGACGCTTAATGCGTTTCTTGCCATCGGATTCCTTGCTGTTTTATTCATGTTTTCATCCTCGATCCGCCGCCATCGGCGGCGGAAGATGGCCGATGGCTGCAACTGCTACCCCGAGCTCGAGGACAAACCGCAGAACCGATTTAAGCGCGTTCTCGCTGACAACTCTTACTCCCCCTTCAAGCATTTTAAGCGGGAGGGCAAAGAGAAAGGTCGTTGCTTTTCGGAACAATGCCACTCTCACCTCTGTAGGGTATTTTGTAGTATCTTGGGTTCTTTAGGATCGTCTCATTATTCTTCTATAATTTATAAATATGCTATTGCAAGTTGTGGATTTTATAGAACCTCGAAGGTTACGGTAAAAATCTAAATTTAGTTATGATTACAGCCTCTAAATCCAACTCTAGTATACAGATTAAAGAAGAATAATATCATCTGTTGACTTTCAAATTACCAACAAGACTAAGCAAGCACTTTCCAACTCAGGAAACAACTCAGTTGCTGGTTAACTTGTTACATTATCTGAGCTGTGAATTAAGCATATGGGCGTATATACAACAAACAATTACTGTCCTAGCTTTCTGACATCTTAATTCCCATGCAGAAATTTCTTTAAGGATTCACCCCTTTGCAAAAGAAATTGAATACTTGTTGAAGCATCCGCCTGATCTTAAAACATTCATCACAAGTCACAGAAATCCAAACTCGAGTTGTCATTTTGTTTGGATAGATACTGAAGATCAGTTAGAGGCACTTGCAGACATATTAAACGAAGAGGAAATCTTTGCTGTTGATACTGAACAACATAGTATTCGGTCATTCCTTGGTTTTACTTCCCTTATACAGGTAATGTTAATCATTCTATAATGCAGTTATTGATGTGGTTGCCGTATGAATAATCTATACACCTGAGATATTGGCAGATTTCTACTTGGAAGGAAGATTACTTAATAGATACAATTGCTCTGCATGATATGATGGCCACTCTACGACCTGTTTTTGCTAATCCTGCAATTATCAAGGTATAGTTATACAACAATTATTTTTTAAGGTCTTTATTTTATTTTTTATGTCATGGATAATGATAAGCCCCAAGGTTAACTATTTAATGCATTTTTATTGAACTCTGCTGATCACTGTTTGAAGCATCAGCTTTGTGGCAAAGCTGCATCTAATAATTGTCTAATCCTGCTTCTAAGTCTAATTTGATTTGTCATATGATCCTAATTATTGGAATGTGATGGTTCTTTGCTAGGATTTTGAAATGTTGAGATACCTATATGCAAGGATCTACTGGAGCACATTTTCTTCAATGATAGCTAATATTAGCAGCCTTATTTTGCACATAATATTTAATCCTTCTTTGTTCTTCTTGGTTTAACTATTTTAGTCTTCTTATAAGACTATGAATTTGAAGCATAGGGAATACCCAAGTCACAATATTTGTAGGTTCATTGCAACATGATAGAAACCTTGCCCTCGGGTCTCCAAACATTTTATTCTTGTTGGTTTCTCAAATGCACTAAAGTCATTGTAAATATGGATTATTTTATTTGGTTATGAAGAGGCAAAACTTGGGAGAATCATAAGTCTGATTAAAATATTAAATTAATTTACTATTTTCTTTAATTTGAAAACTTTGTTTGTATTAGGGGATGAATGATTATGTATATTATTTGCTAGTTGATCTAACAGTGAAATTGTAATATTTAGCTTTATACAGTCAGATTTATTGTTCACATTAACTGATTAATTAATGTGTAAAAAATACTTGTTGGTATGTGGCTAATAGGACTTGTGCTAGAATTTGATAAAAAGGTGACATGGACCATTCCAATTCACCAAGATTGGTTTGGAACTATTATTACTCAGTCTTTTTGTTGAGTAATTTTGGCACTATTTTGGTTGTTACTTTAAATATTTCAGTATGTGTGCATGTACAATTAGATAGCCATTATTTATTTTTTTCCCACATCAAAGGTGCAAGAAATCAATGAGACTTATGGTTTCTATGTTTTTGGTTGATGCAAATATGACTGGGCGCCAGAGTTCTCTTCTACTTCACAACCCTTGTCACAACAATGTGTCTTCCCTAAAAATTAAGCACTATGAATCTCCATAGGAATAATGTAATAGAGCAAACACTAACAAATTTGTCCAATAGAGAACTTGAGCACCTTACTATTGACAATAGCTAACAGGTCCCTAAAAGAACCTACCATATTTCAATTAATCACCAAAACCAATCCAAATTGGGCACTTGAATGTAATTGAGTATTTATGTAGGTTATGGTTAGTCAAATGTTTGATTTTCTTTATCTAGATGTCCAATTTAGATTTCCCTATACCAATTAAGTGAGATGATGTGGCAGGTGAACCAAGCACATGGATAATGTAGTTATTACACTAATGTAAGCACAGACATGCTTTTCAATTTTCTAGTGTTTGGACTATTGTATGCCTACTATATACCCAGTTAAGTTTGATTGATTTTTACATATTTGAGAATCTTCAAGCTACTAGTAGCTTTTATTACTTTGTCATGTGAACATCTTTCTTGGAGTTCTACCCTTGCCTTTTGATGTCAAAGTTGACTTCTTTGATCTTAGGTTCAATTATATTTAAGTAGATAAAAAATTTCAAGGTTAATGGATTGATGACTCATTCCTAATGAAACGCCATTAGTCAGTATTCCTCAATCCTTTTTTCCAAGAGAAAAATGGACATAAGCATCATTATGGAATACTGTGTCTCTTTGTTTATTCCACTGCTTCTTTGTAGTTCTTAAGGCATTTAAAATATATGAATATATGCTAAAATGCCTTAAATAAATTATCACATTAATGGCACTGGTCTTTCAAGGAGCTGACAAGATTTCTTTGTTTAATTACACTGCTGTTTAGGGGGTTACAAAAGATAAATCTGTTGTCAGTGTAATATGCCTTCAAGATATTGTTATGTTAATCTTGCAGGTTTTTCATGGATCTGATAATGATGTTCTTTGGCTTCAACGAGACTTCCATATATATGTTGTGAACATGTTTGATACTGCAAAGGTGCTATTACTCAACTATATTGTTCATGCACATTTAATTCTTCCATGATTCAGCTCTTTGATGGAGCAGATAATGATGCATTTGCCTTTAATTGGTAGCAGAGAACACTTCATGATTCAAAACAAAAAGAAAGATTATGCTTCATGATTTTTTAAATACTATCAAAAATTTCTAAGTTGTTGAGCTGGTGCTGTTACTGCACTATATCCTTCATGCACATTTTGTTAATTCCTTTGATGATTGAGCTCTTTCATGGAGCAGATAATGATGCCTTTATTCTCCTTAATGCACATTTTTCTTATTCCTCAATAGATTCCTGAACACTCACATAAACATGTTGCGTGAACAAATGTGCCGCACTTGAACAATATTATCATTACATGATTGGGCTATGCACATTAATTTTAAGATGCCAACTATGCATGTAACCAACAAACCAAATGGAGTATCAACCAAAGTGTTTAGGTGTGGAAACAAGCTTGATAAGAAAATTTTAAAATCTAGGTTTGTTTGCCTGCTTAGAAACTCAAAGCTGACTTGCAATTTACTATTATACATGACTCAACAAATCAATAGATTCATGAATACTGACGTAAACATGTTACATGAACAAATATACGACAGTTGAGGAATCAATCAGACAGTTGAGGAATCAATCAGATAAGTGCACTGTACCATAAACCAACTGTAATCCAGACTTATATTGCATCTCTTCTTATCCAAAGATTCATATCATACTGAAACATAAAAACTGGAAATGTTTTGCTATACAATTGTTGTCCCACTTGAATGTAATTTTATTAATTTGGAAAATCTCTTCAGAATGTCTTATGCTCTGTGGTGATATTATTTTTTATACTAATATAAAGTGACTAGGTCACTAGCACCTATAGTTTTTTTACACATTGATATCTCAAGTGCTGCTAAAGGTCTTATTATGTTCTTTTTGGTTTCGCTGTTACAGGCATGTGAAATTTTGTCAAAGCCACAAAAATCATTAGCATATCTTCTGGAGACTTATTGTGGAGTATATACTGACAAAACTTTACAGGTTTAAATATGCTTTTTTCATGGAATTATGATATTGTATTAATCAATCAAGTCTTCTAGACTTGTGCCTATGTCTTTTCTTTATGCCCTTGACCTGCCTCGCTTGCATAACACATTCATAAGTTTGTGGAAACCACAAACCCATATTGAAGTAATGATGAGTTTGCTTAAAATTTAATTTAAAAATGTGCCCACTCTCCATTATGATTCTTCAGATTTTGCTCCTGTTTTCATTTAGTTACTTTCTTTAATTCTTGGGTTCTCAGCTGACTATCAGTATACTGCAACTATACAGTTGTTTTAAAAACATCTAATATTGCTACCAGTGTGAAGGGAAGCTTTGACTCAACGGTAAAGTTGTTTCCCTATGACCTTGGGAAATAGCCAATTGCAAAATGCAAGGTGAGTCTGCGTATAATAAATCCAATGTAGTCCGATCCTTCATCGGGACCCCGCATTGGCAGGAGTTTCGTGCATCGGGCTGTCATTTTTATTACTATCGGTGACATAATAGTTTCTAAAAGACAACAACACTGAAACAGAACTTCCTCTTGCATCTGAAGCACTAGTATCATTTATATAGAAATTTGAGAAGGAATTAAACAATATAATTATCACTTTAGGTTATTGGTGTAGATAGGAGTTGTTCCTTTAAATCTTGTTTGGTTACATCATTGATACTTCAAGTTATGAATATATATTGTTGAATCATTTCTGCCCCTACTGTTTTAGCTGGATGGTTTTACTTGATGTTTTATTTGTGTCTGTAATTCAGCGTGAAGATTGGAGATTACGACCTCTTTCAGATGAAATGACTGAATATGCTCGTAATGATGTGCACTATTTGCTGTACATTGCTGGATGTTTGGCTTCTGAGTTGGAAAGTAAAACCTCTGGTATGAATTCAAACTTTTCATTTTGAATTTATGTTTAAATGACTTTTTCTTCACCAATTTTGTGTTTAGAACCATGGCTTTTATTGATTAGTGAACTTGGGGCAAATAGTAAGCAGCCTTGATAGGCTAGTACTAAATTAGTGTGATCATTCGGTACTTTGTTACCCTAATATTGTTGAATTTTCTGAGCATTCTGAATTTATGTTTAAATGACTTTTTCTTCACCAATTTTGTGTTTCGAACCATGGCTTTTATTGATTAGTGAACTTGGAGCAAATAGTAAGCAGCCTTGCTAGGCTAGTCCTAAATTAGTGTGATCATTCGGTACTTTGTAACCCTAATATTGTTGAATTTTCTGAGCATTATAACAAATTCAAGTGCCTCTTTAAGCTTTAATGGCATGCAAATGCTATGGTCTATGCATATTTTATTACTACTTTTTTATCCTAGATCCTTACGGTTGTAAGATTCTGGAAACAGCCTCTTGCAAAAAGCAGGGTAAGGCTGCGTACAATAAATCCTTCCTCGGGACCCCGCATAGCGGGAGCTTCGTGCACCGGGCTGCCCTTACGGTTGTAAGATTCTATATTCTGCATATAATTTTGATTGAGAAAGATGTTTATTATGTTTTTTTTACAAACTATAATGAGGGAAAAGTTGTTGCTATGTGACCAAAAGGTCACGGGTTCGAATCCTGGAAACAACCTCTTGCAAAAAGCAGGGTAAGACTGCATACAATGGATTCTTCCCCGGAACCCGAATAGCAGGAGCTTTGTGCAACGAGCTACCCTTTATAATGAGGGAAAAGTCCATTGATGCTTAGTGCAGTTTTCATGCAAATGAGGAACATACCATTTTGTGCATTGTGGAGGGGATTTCTACTAGATTGATACTCAAATTTTCTTTTTGCTAAAATCTCGATGTCATACCAACATCTCTTCTCATATATTTCTTATTTCATTTTTGTGGGTCATGATTTTGCTACAGTCCCTCATAATTTCATTTCCATGATTGAAGTTTTTTCGTGTGAAAATGATGAAAGAAACCCAAGACCTAAATATAGGGGATTGTGCAAATTCTACCTGTGTACACAAGGTATCTGTGAGTGAAAGCAGGTTACAGTTTACTTTATAGCAGGAAAAAAGATAGTCAAAAATCAACCTACCATATTGTGAGCTATGAAGTCTGGGGTGTTTGGTCCAACTATATGATCCTACAAACTTAAGTACTGTGAGTGTCTTCCTCATGAGCTATTAGTTGCTCTGACCATTACAAGTTGAGAATATCTAGAAAATTTTTTATCAACAATTATAATTTAAGAAGATATTTCAGCCTCTCCCAGCGACGAGTTGAATTTTTTCTTGGAGACCAGTCGCCGGTCAAACACAGTCTGTTTGCAGCTTTATGTGAAAGAAGTTGAATCTACTCCTGGAGCTTCAGCTGCATCATCTATATTATCACGGAATATGAACATTGTAGGACTCACATCATCAAAGAATTTGGAAACAAAGGTATTACTCCGTTCACCAAAATTCATGATGGGCATATTTATTAATAAACTTTTATTTGCTTTTCTAGATGTTCTTACTCCTTGCTCTAATTTCAGGATCTTATCTGGATTTTATGTGCCTGGAGAGATCTGATTGTAAGTAAAGAAATCTAATCGTACACAATTTTATGATTTTAGCTTTATGAACTTGAATTCCATTCAAGTAAAATATTTGTAAACGTTAAATAAGTAATTCATATGCCAAATATGGCTGAAGTATAGTCTGTCAATATTGACAAATATAAAAATAGTATATGACAGCTATGTACATGATGGCATAGCGCTCCTTGTGGTGTGGGCACCAAAGCAAGAGAAAACAAAATGTTTCCTAACATGTGATGTTGATCAGGTGCCAAAACAGCACGAGTGTTGCTCATGGTAAAAAATTTCCTCACATGTGGTGGTGGTCACATCCCAATAGTACTAGTATCGCACACCATATCATGTGTGTTACTCAAACGTTATTTTCTCCTTTATAATGCTAATAATTAGGGATGTGTACATCATTTGTGATGACTTGGCAAATATTAGACCATAGACTCCATGAAATAGATCAGTGATTGCTATGTTTATCCTATAACATGTTCTAGATAACTCATCCGATGATGAAAGGTAAACTTTATACATTTATTACATTTTGAGTATTTATTCAACAGCAATCCTTCTAAATTTTTTATTGCCAATCCTTCAATTAGTGACACAACTATTCATGTATGAAGTCTATAACATTATACTAACTCGATCATCAAGCAAGAAGATCTGCAGAATTCTTTTACATGTATTGATTGCTTTCCTTGTAGATTTCTCATGGTTGTTCATCTGATCGGATCAGTTTTCACTTTTTTGGAATCGCATTATGGAATGCAATTGTCAATAAAACACGCACTGGTGTTTTTGCCATTTAACATTTTTATAATATTTTCTTTTGTTTCCTTTTATCATGTTCTGAAGTATTTTTTGTGATGAAGCTTATTGTTCATATTCTTTGACTGCTATCCACAGGCTCGAATTCATGATGAGAGCTTGCGATATGTTCTGTCAGATCAAGCTATTGCAGCTCTTGCTGTAATAGCTCCCAAAAATCCATCAGAAATATATAATGTTATATTGCAAGCTGACACAAGTAATGTTTCTTCAAATGCTTATCCCACCCTTCCATCACCATCGCCTATTATTAAGAATCATATGGATGACCTTTGCTTTCTTCTACTACAAGTTGATGCTAATGTGGATGATGTCATTCAAACATATTGGCAGAAGCACCTAGATGGTACTCAGTGTTGTCCACTGTCACCTTACAATTATGCTCTTTTGTCTCAATTCAATCTGAAACATTCTGGTATGTCATTTTCGAAGTCAAGTGTCGAAAAGTTTAGTTCAACACTAAGCAAAAAAGCCTCCCGTGAACTCTTTATTCAGAAATTTTCATGCAAGTCTCCAGTGTATCATAATTGTAGAATTTATGCAACTGATGGAAGAATGCTCTGTTATTGTGATCGCAAAAAACTCGAATGGTTAGTGGACATCAAACTTCTTGCACCTTTTGCATTCATTTTGTGCTTTCTTTTGATGTGCCTTCCGTCTTTGCACTATAGGTATCTGCGGAGAGGTTTGGCCAAAATGGTAGAAGAGGATCCTCCAGCAATTATGCTTCTTTTTGAAACAAAAGGTCGTCCAGAAGATGAAGGTAATGAGTTCTATATTCAAAGCAAGAAAAACATGTGTGTTGGATGTGGGGAGAAGAGTCACTATATACGCTATAGAATAATACCATCTTGCTACAGAATGCACTTTCCTGAGCATTTGAAGAGTCATCGTTCTCATGACATTGTTTTGCTATGTGTGGATTGCCATGAAATAGCTCATTCTTCTGCTGAGAAGTATAAGAAGCAGGTGGCACAAGAATTTGGAATACCGCTTTTTGTGCAAAAAATTGTTAATTCTGGTGAAAGTACAGCTGCAACTGTGGCCTCAACATCAATGAGTGCAGATGAGGAGACTGGTGTCTCTCCTTTGCAGTTACGAACTGCTGCTATGGCTCTTCTACGTCATGGATCCAACATGCCATCAGGAAGGCTGGAGGAACTGAAGCAGGTAAAAAATATTTCTAACATGATATAATTAAAAAATCAAGTGCTGTAACATCTAGAGTGGATAATATTCAGAATCTTACGGACCAAATTGATAGGGATTGGTTATATATAATACCTTTTCTGTAATATCCACTCATCCATATTTCTCTAAAAAATTCCTGTAATGACTAGTTTAGTTGCTATATCCATCCCGTGTCCTGTGTTAAAAACTTGGAAAAACTAGCATTTAGTTTGTTGTTTCTGAGTGATTATGAGTTTTCCTTTTAATTATTAAAATATTTATTGTCCCAATTATTTGTGATAAACAATGATGGTTTTATAACCGGAGATGTTGGTACTTGGGACGAACTTGAGAGCATTTTTGAGGTTGCCCTACTGGGGTTGTATGTTAATCATGCCTAGTGCATAGCATTTAATTTTCTGTGCTTCTATCTAGTTAGCCATGCAAGATAAATTTCTGTAGTGTATGATTTTCTATGTTTACTTCTATCTATTTAGTCATGTAAGATAAATTACCATAATGTGTGAGTATATTGTCTTGTTTTCCATGCAGATTGTGAGGACATACTTTGGTAGACAGGAGGTTTCTGTTGAAGATCTGGAAGCGGCATTACTTGTTGGTATGAGTCCACATGAGAGAAGACGGTTCGAGAAGAAAAGAGGTTTATCATTTAGACATACTGAGCTGAATGTTGTATATAAAAATCATGTATCTAGTTCTTCACAGATCAATAATCATAACAAAGAGAAGGATAAGGAAAGTATAAATGATCAGAGAATCCATTCAAATTTGCCTCCTGTTGATACGAATGGGAATTTGTTACTCGAGACTTTTGGTTCTAGTAGCATCCAGATTTTGAACAGGGAAGTAGAAATTGAACAAGGAAACGCTTCCTATCTGAAAATGGATATTGAAAATGAGGACCAATTAGATGATTCTAGTGTGAATTTACTACTCATGCCTGATGAGATCACCTCCTCAGAAACTGCAAAAAAGATGTCACTGTTAGGACATGGGCCACATGGGAAACAAGTGGTGGAGCATTTATTAAGAACGTACAGAGAGGAAGGAGTCCGCCAATTTTGTCAAAGGTGGAGAAAAGTGTTTGTTGATGCCATTCATCCTCGTTTCTTGCCATTGGGTTGGGATATAATGCACAGGTAATTCAGCTTCTGTTTATGAAATATCAGAAAAGATGTTATTTTATGTTCTTTTGTCTTCGTTCTCATATCCAAGAGATTCTACTAGTGTATCTGTTTACCCACATCATCATGGTTTGTTTTCTTAGAGATATCATGGATATCTGCCAGATTAAGCTTTTGGCATCAATTGCATCTATTGAACCAATTAGGCGCTCTATAAGATGCATTATTGTAGCCCACTCCAGACCCAGCTAGAAATCCGAATCACTCCTAAATCATCACGAATCACTTTGGCTCGGTCTGTGAATCTTGATACGACAATCAATTGTTCTATTGCCCTTTCAGAATCACAGAATGGATCTTACTGGTGTTGAATTTGAATTATTCTAGTCAAGCACTCCTCAGACTGGATTATGGGGTGAACATTAGTTTTGCATGTAGAACTATTACTGAAGTGTTTGTTCCAGGCTGTTCCAATTTGTTTTTTTTTCCCCCTCAGTGAGTTAACTAATTTTAAAGATTCTCACTATCAGGTGTTGACAAGCTCATCAATAACTAGACGAGCTCAATGCTCCAAGTGAATTAGATGCCTGAGCATATGTTTGTTGATACTTTTTTATCTTTTCTTGCAGCGGACGCAGGGATTTCGGTGACTATAGTGTTTATAATCCCGCCAAGAAGGCTCTCCCAGAAACCAACATGGTGGACTAGAGGAAGTCTACGCATAACATTGGTAACATTCCTTGGCATTTGAATTTCCGTAAAACCAGTAGAGAGCTGCATTTGTTGGTTCTTTCTTGATTCAGACAGAGAAAAAAATGACCTGTTTGTTGTTGTAACTAAATTATGGAAATCTAAACTGATTTATTATGTGTAATCTTGTTGTTTCTTTGGGTAAACGATAAAGTAATGGTATGCATTTGTTCCAACCTAAATATTCATCCCTATCGAGTTTTCCAAGTCTTGTCACACTTATCACCACCGCGGGGCACGGTTGAGAAATGCACTCAAGACAGAGCTCCCCGGGCACAATGCAAGTGGCAAGGCATGAGTGGGGTACCAACAAGAGCATCTAGGTTACTTTCGGATTAATCTAAAAAAAAAATCTATCTGCGAGTGTATGGTCACTTGTTGTTTTTCGGATTTATCTTGCGATGGTGGAATTATTTTGATGATTGGCGAAATTTCTTTTGATCACCTCCTAAATTCATTGATTAGTTAACGTCTAGATAAAATAAAAAAAAAACAAATCAAGAGATAAGATCAGTGTGGTAAAGGTCGACGTCACTTTCTGCAAAAAGGCGTAGGGACGACCTGTGTCTCTTATTTCCCCATCAATTTGCGACCCAAATCCCCATCAGAAATGGGGTCCTCCTCCCTGGTCCAACCAACCTCAATTATTGCACCACCCCCCAACTTTATTCCCCCACATTCACAGGCACTAGTACTGGTAGAGGTAGTGTGCCACTTTGCCTACCCTTTTTGTGATTTCTTTAATGTTGCAATTTGTTGTCTACTAATTTTTTTCATTTTTCTAATGGCCATTTTTAAAAAAGAATTATTGAGACTCTTCTACAGCAGCTGATTGAGCTCATTGGCAAGCACACGGCGAATCGGCGATCAAACCAAATCACAGCTATTACACAAAAAGCGCATCCGACAAGTGAGCCTCTCCGGTTCGATTCGGTTCAACCGAAGAAGCCGGTCTGGCTCCAGACCGCGTCGCGAACCCGGCTCATGTCGCGGCCTTTGAGCGTCCGCCCGGCGCCTTCCAAGACCGAGGACGTCGCGGCGCTCCGCCCGTGCTCCCGCGCCAGGTACTCGTGCGGGGGGAGCCACTCCGTCTCCGACGAGTCCTCCTCCACCTCCGGATCCGGAGGCGGACCGCCTGATCCGGCCCGGAGATGCCGCGGCCAGGCAGGAACGTCGACCGGCGCAGATGCCGCCGCCGGGATCCGCTTCTCCCGCCGCGGCAGGGCGGCCGTCCCGCGGTAGGCTTCCTCGAAGGCGAGGGAAAGCCCGCCGACGTGCCGATCGGCCCACCGACCTTCGCCGCCTCGGTCCGTCCGCAGCCAGCGATGATAGTCGTCGTCGATTTCCGCCGATGAGTGATCGTCGGAGAAGGCGGGCCAGACGTCGTCCTCGGAGAGGTCTGGAAGATCGGCGCCGCCGTCGCCGAATTCCGCTGGCGACGCGAGGAGCCGCTCCGCACTGTAGCATCGCCTCTTGTCCATGGCCGCCGAGCCTCCGAAGCGCAAGCAAGGAGCGTTATGGATCGTCGGACGGCGGAGGGCGGCGAAAGCACAAGGTCGCGGGAGGCGGTGCCGCTGAATTTATACCGCCGAGACCTTCTGCTTCATTTGGATCTCGTTTCGTTTCATTTCATCTCCCTAAGTATCGCGACGCTGACGCCGGGCCCCATCCCATGGAATCCACCCAAAGTGGAGGGGTCCACTCCCACGTGGGTGTGGATTGGGTAGAACTTGCTATTGGTCAGCCCGTGCATCGTCCCGATTTCAGGTAACCGATTTCTCATACCCATGTTTCTTTCTCTACCAAAATTAACCTCCTACTTTTCTGTTCCAAAAATCATTAAATACAAAAACACTACCAAATCTCTGAAATTTATTTTAGATTTGCTTTAGATTTTTTCTTTTCCAACCTACAGATTTGTTTTAGATTTACCTACTTTAAACAGTTCCAATTGTGTCCGAATTCGACCAGTTATATCAGAAAAGCTTAAACTGCATTATTTGAATTCCATCGCACAATTAATTACTTACTACTTGTATCAAAAAATTATTTATCTAATTTTAAGTTCAAGTAGAAGTAGACAAAAATGAATCATTAACAAAGATGCAAAATATATTTGTCAACTCTACCGGGCCTAGCCACAATTTATCAGTTAAATCATACAACATGGGTCCTACAATAATTGGCTGCCTCTAAATTGTGAATTTTAATAATCGAATTCCATTTTTTTTGTTTCAAAAAACGAATAAATATGAAAATACGCGAGTGGGTTAATTATCCCTTCCTGCATGGCGACATGGCAAGCTTGTGACCAATGGCGACAAGAATCTACATGACCCAGTGCTTTGTAGTGGGGGCAATGGAGGCATGTCTCTCATTTGTCAATTGAGATCAAGAACATGACAGTGTTCAACTTGTTCATTGTGAAGTATTTAAGCGGTTCATTTTTTGGGACCATGATGGATTTGTGATTGGTCTCTTAAAAGTTTGGCTTGAGGAATGAAAATGAGTTGTATTTCAATTTCATCAATAATTGAAAATTATATTTACTGATAAAAAAAAATTACTCAACCATTCCCTTTCACTAATTCACTTCAGTTGAATTGCACTACTTCAACTCCTCTTAATAATTCAATTTAATTTAATGTAATTCTCCAACCTTTTCAACCAAACTTCGAGCACTTTAGGCAAATCATACTTATCGATCCAATTCACTCAGCTAAATCCCCTTTTAAGTACTAGAGTGAAAAAATAAATTATCTTTTTCACATTGATTTTTTCTTTGTAAAATAACCAAGTCGAGATGTTGGTTACTTGTGACCAACAATGATGTGTTGTCTCATTATACAAGACAATTCCTAATGTACAATTCTCACCATATATAAGTGAGAATATAGGACATAAGTTTGGCACATACATGTGTTTGTCTCTAACAAGTGGAACAGTCCCTTTTTAGTGAGTGCGACTTCTCATATATTTCTTGTATTGTTGCATGGACCATGCATAACCCTAATGGTTTAATTAAAGCATAATTACATGTAATGAACATGAAATAGAACAACATTCAAATATTCAACAGCATAGACAGATTCATGTGGACCCTAATAACTGTTTTTTTTTATCTTTATTATTTTACTCTTCTTTGGTGTCCTTAGTTTCATTGGTTAAACTGATATTATTAACTTTTGGAGAATGAAATAAAAAAGACATTAATAATTTATTTTATATTGTTGCTGGTCAGCATCTATATAATTGAGCAATATGATTGGTTTGGTTGAAGTATTTTAAAAATAAATGTAATTGTTTTCCTGTCACGTTCATAAAAGGTATAGAATTAAATAAATGCAAGTATAATAAGATAAACTGATTATATGCCGAATCTCAGGTCACTCCCTGTTCCAATTTTTTAAAAAAAAAGTATTCTGAAGAACTATTTATGTGATAATTGAGTTGAATTTATTTTTACATTATTTGAGATGGCATATCATTTATTCAACATCAAAATGGATAAGATGTGCCCCTTTAGGCATTTAGGTAAACTTTTTGCTAATACATTGATTGAGCTTACTCTTCCAATTATCATGACTCAGTAACATTATTTTCACTAATTATCTCTAATTCAAAATGAAAATTTATCAAATCACACAACTAAAATTTCCAAATATCCATCATGTTTAGTTAGTTAATCAAGTACTAATTTTCTAAAATATTCCTCTACCCCTTTACATTACATAACCAACCCGACCAACCCAATCAACCTGTGATCGACCAACTAGTCAAGTGGCTACTTGACGGCCAAGCTAATCATGAAATCACAACCAGACACTCAGTCAATTAGGTGACCAACTGTTAGACTAGGCGGTCGTGATTTTGCCGCCACCTGGTCAAGTGGCCATTTGGCGGTCGAGCTGGCCATGAAATCAAGACATCATGACCAAGCAACCATGAATTGTAACAGCCTAGTCAAGTAGGCGCCAGTTGATTTGGTTCAAGTAAGGCAACATGAAAGACACAAGGGTATTTCGAAAAATAAACGTGCTACCACAAATGGCAGCAGTGATTGAGAATGTTGAGCCCTACAACACACGTGTGTAGGCAAAGGCATGAGAGACCACTGTGCAGGTTAAAGATCCAAGTCATTGAGTTGGGATTCATCAACTTCGAAAGGCACAGTTACAATTAGCCATTCTTGAAGTGGTCCTCATGGCTCCAACCTAATGTACTCATGGCACAGCATGTGGAGGAAAGCTGATTGGTCATCTATTCCCTAATTAACATGAGATTAACTATTGTGTTTAGGGATCCTAATGTCATCAGCAGCACATATATATGTATAGTTATTAAGTACAGTGAGGAACAGTGGGGACAGGGAAGACATGCAATGTAATTGCAGTTCTCGACAGCACTCAACTAATGCAATAATTGCAACCATGCAAACCAAAATTGTTTTACCTTGTTTTGCAGGAAGGAGACCAATCATGAAATTTTTTTGTTGGTTAGTAATAATCTTGGACATTCATGAAGCATTGCAGTGCTTCAATTTTGATGTACCTAGCTGCAAACCAGGAAACTTTATATGCACAGTTTGTCCTTGTCATGGATTACGACCTAAAGATCAATATTGTAAAATGAAAGATGCAACCGTTTATCAGAGAAAGAACTATTTGCCACTGACCTATGTGATGGGTTCCGAGCTACTAACCAAAAAGGCTCAAGTAGATCCATGAACCAGACATACCGAAGGGTCGTCTCCCTCTTACCTTCAAGTAGGAAAAAAAATTCAAATGGAAAAGCAATGGGCATAATCCTTTTAACTTTCAGAAATAAATTGGATGAGAATCAAGGGAGATGACCTGCTATTTTTCTGAGGACAACACAGCAGTCCCTTCTTTATAAAACTGTACAGAGAAAAAAAGTTCTGACAAATTCTACATGTTGCCAAGTCAAAAGCTGATACATGTACTCCAGACTATAAATTCCAAGAAAACATTACATACAAATGCACAAAGAGTTCTTTCGCTCTATGCTTTGGATTCTTACTAATGCCTGAAGGAGGAATCAAGATATATATTTTTCAGCACCATCAGCGTAAGCATTAAACCATCTGTGTTCCAACAACAGTGTTTGGACAACGATGCAGAAAATGAACCAACTCAACAATAGTTCCCTCAAACCACAGCAAGCCAGCTGACATCTGCCTGGTGTGCCAGTAGTCATACAATTACTATACACATGATCATGGTTGGAACTGGTCAACACTGCCACCTTTAAGCCAAAAATCAGCTAGCTTTCGTTCTATAGCAAACTAATTGGGTAAAGAAATATCAACTATTCGTTCTACTAAGATTTGTTTTTACTAGCATGGCACAGTTGAGCCATCTGGTTCTCCATTCTCGCCTCCAGAAGCTTAGTCTTCAAATTTTTTGCCTTTGTACCCCTCCGCCATTCAACACATCCTTTTATTCCTCTGCGGACATGAGGATTTATAACAACAGACGCCCCTAAACTCAGTGTGCTGGAACCCACTTCGTCTGAATTCACTCCTGGAGATACAGGGACATTGACATTCCTACCATTAACCTTACCATTTGGCAATTCTACCAAAATGTTCTTCTTATTGCGAGAGGTCCTCCAAAACTTGCCTATATAAGGTGCTTTTTTCTTAGATTGTCTAGGTGCGATTGAACATATTTCACAAGTTTCGCTATCTACATTGCTATTTTGTCTCTGCACATGCCAATCAGTAATGCTGCTGACCGATGCATGGTTTTTTTTGTCAAAGCTGTTGACAGATGGATCATTTCCTTCCAGATAGTTGCATGAACCACAGCCCTCTATGTGGCTCATGTTCACCACACCATTGTCACACTGTATATCCTCATCTTTGTCAACTAACCCATCTGCATATGCATTGATGGGATTTTCCAGAAAGATATCAGTCTCAGGGCTCACTGCCTGGATATTTGAGGCATGACTTTCACAGGCATATTCATGGTATTGATCAATCTCCTTTTGATTAACTTCTTCTCTTGGTTGGAGTTCATTGAAGATGGAGAAAATGTCCCCTGAAGCAGGAGGCTGGTAATAAAACTGAATGTCCTCAAGTTTCACAGAATTGACAGATTCTCTAAGCATAACAGCTTCTTTCAGTACCGAGACACTCATATTAGTTGTGGAATGTGTAATAATAAAAACATCTAAATCTTCTTGAAGCCTCATCAAGTCTGCATATTTCTCCTTAAGCATCAAGTTTGCATCCATCAGCTTCATCTGAACTCTGTCTTCACGCCAAAGCTCTGCAAGATGTAACATTTTTCTGTCAGCATCTAATTCCTCTTGGACCTTTACTGATTTTCTTTTCAAAGTTAGTACTTCAGCTTTGTCATCTCCAATTTCCTTTGCAAAATCATTGCATGCATGCTCAACAAACTCACGTGCCTTCCTCTCCTTCTCATAGTCTTGCATATACTGCTTTGCTGATAGTTTGACCTGAGCAAGCTCATTTACCAGCTTGGAATGCACCGCCTCAGCCCTCTTTCGGCTTTTCCTCTCTCTGTTTAGATCATCCTTCATGGTGTTCAAAATATTTTGAACTTTCTCATGCTCTCCTCTCTGCCATAAAGCTTTTTCCTCCAAAAGCTTTCTAAGGAAATGAATGAGCTTCTTGTTCGCAAGCTCTCTCCCATTTCTAAGTTCATTAATGAGAGAATGAACTTGCACTAACTTTGCCTGGAGAACAGGAATAACAGAAGCATTGTAAAGCTGATATTTGTGAAGCTTGTTGTGATTAATAGGATAACACATCTCATCCAAAGACTTTAAGCACCGAGACTCCCATTTTGTTGCCTGTGTTATCACAAAGAAGGGATCCGTGGCAGAAGCTTTAAGCTGCTTACAGATAAAATCAAACAAAAGATGTCATATGAAACCGAACTGCATTGGCTTATATCAACTAGCCTATTGACCACAAACGTAGGATTACCTTTTGTGTACTAGTGTTTAAGCTGCAAGGGGAAATAAGACTACCAAGTTCATTACCCTTGCTATTGTGGAGGATTCTTCCATCATGATCGCAAACATTTGGACATTGGAGGTGCGTTGTGTTTGGCTGCAAATTTGAAAAATTACTTATATAATCTAATTTAGGATAATTTTAATGTTATAACTTGAAATTAGAATTTCTAATTAAATTCAAATCTTGGAGCCTAAATGCCTAAAAATGTTACTATTTTTAGTTAATTTTGAAATTTATATCAATTATAGAATATAGATTTAATACAATTTAATCCTTACCTAATGGAAAACCTAGCATTTCTACTTAAAACATTACTGTAAATAAGACTCATTCTTTTCCCTCTCCTAAAACCCATGTTCATCTTTGTGGGTTGAGGAAGAGTAGTGAATTTCAAACTTGAGGTGGACTCTTCCTCATCGTCCCTAACACAGTGCATATTTTTTTGGAACTCTATATTTTGACCTTGCAAACCTTTTCTGATACTTGATAGTATAATTTTTAGATTTGAAGTTTATGTTGGAATTAGTAGATAGTATACTAGATCCAACAATTTGTTGATTTATTATACTTGTTTATGCGGTGTATTAATTCAAGAAATTGGATGAACAACTTTAATGGATTTATTGTTGTTGCTCAAATAATAAAGATAATGTTAATTCATTATTGCACTTTCTCCTTTTTGATGATTTCTAAGTTAAATTTGTATCTATATGTGCACTGCCATATTATTGAGACAGCCTATTTTTCTCATGCATTGTTTTTCTATATTTTATGATTCGATCTCATAATTTTTATATCTTATGCTCGACCTTACCTTATTCTGGGGGAAGACCTACTAAACAATTTTGCAATGAGGGATTGAGTTGAGTGAGATTTCTATAGCAATAGATGATTGTGGCCAGCAGTTCATTTGATGCAAAAGAAAAATGTGTGTACCTTTTAACAATTACAGTAAAACTACAAGCAAGAAGTATGAAGGCAGCATAAATGCAAACATGGTTTCCAGCATGACAACAAGCAACAGCCAAGGAACAATTGCTTCACTAATTATGCGTAAATAAAATTTCCATCGAGGACCACAAAAAAGGACCACAACAAACCACCTGATCTGAAATAATACTGATGTGAAATGTTACTCATAAAATTACATGGATATAGCATTTTGAAAATAATGCATTAATGCTTTTCTATCACGGTCTTGATTAATTCTCTGAACAACTGTGAGTGGTTTATTCCAATTCTTTTAGAGATCTAACTTAATTGTTTTTCTTCCTGAAAGTGCACAGATACGCTTCCAAATTTCTCAACATAGAAGAGGGGAAAGAGAATTATTAGAATAAAAATGCAATCCAAGCGCAAAGGGTCGAGAAGAAGATCAAATCCTCACTTAAAAATAAATTTAATTCCATAACTTTGAGTTATTATTCGCAAATCATTGTCTGGGCAAAGGGAATTGCATAAGCTTCACAAGTAAAGGGACAAATTTTAGGTTGTCAAAGAAAGCACACAACAATATCTTACCTCCAACCCTAGCCGAGCGACTCTACCTTGTCTCTCGCTCCCTACAAATCCCACCACCGGTAAATGCCACAGCGCCGTCGCCAGTTTCCTCGCCGAGAAGGCCGCCAGAGGATCTCCGGAATAATACCACCCTACTCCTCGCGTCGACGTCTTCTCCTTCCGGGCGGCTCCATGGAGCTTCCGCGTCACAAGGGCAGTGACGGGGCCACTCTGTCTACTGCCCCAAAAAGACTGGTTCCTGATAGGACGGCGGAGGCGGCAACCCCGTTTTAGATGCCAATTGGAGGCGGGAGGGAGACGGGAGTTCCGGTGGCAGCCGATCGCCGTAGATGCCTTTTCCGGTAATTCCTCCCGCTCAGCGGATCGGGCCATTGAGCTTACACGTAACTTCTAAAAACAGACATGGTTCACATGAAGTTTTGTACACGGAGATTTTTTTTTTTTTTTTTTCATTTACCTCGGAATTTTAAAAATGTCCCTACATTTTAAAGTTAACAAATTACACCTTGAAATTGTCGAGCATTGCCATTTCTCTTCCTAATAAATATTTTGTGTGTTATTTTATATAATGAAAAGATCAACACCCACCAAACCCATCCTATCATTATTTTATTAGATAATTTAACAATATAATGAATAAAAGTAAAACAAGAAGTGTTAAAAAAATTACAAAGGTGCTTTGATAAAAAAAACAGTGATTTCGCTGGTCTTAAGTGTTCCTCATCGTGACCCACAAGAAGATAAATTACGATATCAAATGACCTCCGGAATGGGAGGAATTTTATTATATGTTTTTAATATCATCACTTGGACTATAGTAATGGTACCGGTAAAATAATGACATTTTACTTAATCCCGTGAGGAAATTTTAGTATTACCAACGGTACGTACTTAATTTTCATAATTCTAAAATTACATATCATTTTTTTTCATTTTCAAATTTTTGTTCTTCCTATTTAAAAAATCAGTATTTTTTATATACGTCGCCGAATTTAAATTTGAGAATATATATATATGTATAGAGAGAGAGAGAGGAGGGGGTAAAAGTTCACTGGATTTTGGTTTAAAATAATTTAGAGTTTTCTAAAGTAATCAGCGAATTTCAAATTTTCAAAAGCCTCTTTAATATATTTTAATTTTAAATTTTGAAAGTCTCTTTTTAAACCTGTAAAGACTTTACAAAATTTGTCATAAACTTATTATAAAGTCTAAAATACTGATACTCATTAACTAGCATCGCCAGTAAGTTCTTATTTAGAAAATAGTTCCCGGAGACTATGATACCATGGTAGAATATTTAAATTATCATTTAAATACTCGTAATTTGAACCCCAATTATAGTGTATTTATAAGAATTTTTTCTCCAAATGAAAAGCGCAACCAAAGGATGCTAGGCTTTTGAACTGGTCGCCACGTGCACTTCTTGATTTGTCCTAATGGCTGATAGAAAACTTCCGTAGAACCGAACCAATCACCCTAAAAATAGTCAATGAGACTAACTGTGATTATTAATTTTTTTATTTAAAAAATATCACACTTTTAAATTTGTCACATCAACCAGCTTCATCTAGAAATGACAATAGATCATATTCCTATCACATGTCATATCCTATGTTCTCATACCCATTGGGTATAAAATTTCCATCCTCATATTTATACTCATTAAAAGATTGAATATCTTCTATTCTAATAAATTATTTTTACATCCAACAATCATCATTCAACAAAAATATATTAAAATTTATACATATAATTTTTAAAAAAAATTAAATATCTATATAACATCCTCTAACATGATCAAAATAATTAGTGAATCATATATATATATTATTTAATTATATATTAACATTGATAGTTTTCCATACTTTTCTCCATTTAAATTGGACATATTCGAAAGAAATTATCATCTCTAGCTTTAAACCTAAAATTTTTAACATCACTTTAAATCAAAATTAATATACTCATGCAAACTTTAATGTAGGTATGTTCTACTATCTAAATTCAATAGTGCATATAGAGAATAGTCGATTTTTTTAACATCCTAAGAAAATTTTAAATGTGAAAAGAAAAAAGAGGTATAATGGGAATGTAACATGTATTTTTTGAAATTATAAAAACTGAACAGGTGAAACGGATAACATTCCTAACCCGATTTAGTAAAATAAACAAAAAGGAGGAATGTCTTAGCACAATATAATATATGAGACCTTAGCATGTATTCAA
>JBBMJZ010108718.1:0-22279 GCA_037833815.1 Zingiber zerumbet | reverse complement strand
TCCCGCATAGGGTTACCACCCCTTATGACCTAGGGTTACCACCCCCTAGGGTTTTCCACCTGCCTAACCGCAGCTAGGACTTTCCAGAAACACTCAATCATACATATTAGATAACAAATAAACTTAACTTTGAATTCTTTGTCATTATCAAAACTAAGGTTCGATCGTCAGATGCTTTCCGCACCAACAAAATATACTAGATTTTCTTTAAATGATACTCAATTGGATGAAAAAATATACTAGATTTTATTTAAATGGTAAATGGTAAAAGGTGTTGAATTTATGAGGAATTATATTAAGCAGGAAAAAAGTTATACTTAATTTAATAGAAATTATACTCTTCTAGTTTAATGTGTTGAATTTAATAGGAATTATACTAATTTTTAGATTATTTGTACCGTAAAATATGAGGGTTAATTTCGATAGAAAATATACTCGATCCTAGTATAGAGTACTGGATTATAGTGCAAAGTGTTGAATTTAATAAGAATTATATTTGTTTTTAGACTTTTTATACTTAAAACATATGAGGGGCAATTTTGATAGAAAATATAATCGATTCTAATATAAAATCTGACTTTAAGAAAAATTATACTCATTTTTAGACTTTTTATTTTTATTTTTAAACTTTTTGTATCTAAAAAATTTGAGGGACAATTTAGGTAATAATATTTATATGAAGAAATTGAAACAAATAATATTTTATATATAAGGAATGGAAATAAAATTTTTTATAATGGAAGACTATATTAAAAAACAAAATTATAATTATGATTAAAAAATTTTCTCTACTTTACCGTTTCTTTCTTCCTCGTCCACTCCTGCTACTTCGTGTAAACAAGAGTTATTTCTTTTAAGAAAATATATAACGTATTGGCACTTTTATACAATGTTCTTACAATTTGAATATGTCGTCCGTCATTTTCACATACCGTTTTATTCCGATCCGAGACGGCAGACCCTGATAAATATCCACAGCCATTCAATCCGCGAAACCCGTCCCCCTTGCCACTCTCACCTCGCTATCTCTCTCTCTCGGCGAGATCTAGGTCTGCTACAGTACCTTCAATGGCTTCCACAAGTGCTGTTGGCGGCAGTTTTTCCAATTCTCTGAGGCCTCTTCCTCGGAAACCCTCATGTGAGTAAGCGTCTATTGCCTAGAACCGTGGTTGCTGTTTTCCTTTGCGTGTTCATCGGGTTCTTTGATTAGATTCATTCATTGTAAGATGCATGAAGCTATTCCACAGTTTCAAGGTCCACTGTTGCTCAAATTGGATTTTGTTTCCTTATTTGCATCACTGCGTTTAGGTTTCTTTCCAGGATTGCCCTTTTTGTTGATATTTTTAGATGCGAAGATGAGATTGGATTGCGCCTCGAGAGTTTCGTATTTATGTTGGTTAATGATTGACTTGTCACTAGAATAGTGTATTTCTCGACTATACTCCCAATTGTTTTTTGAATTCATAAGCGATTTCTTATTAGATGCATATTGTCTAGGCAATGAGTATCTTCATGGATTGGTCCAAACTGACTAGCAATCTAGATCCTGTTGTTTTTAGCAACCAAAAGTTTTGAGCTTCCCGATAGTAGGTGGTGACCGGAAATCTGTTTCATTGAAATGTTTCAACTGCATTCTGCTTCATGTAAATCATCAAATGATTATACTCGTTTTTTCTTTGAATAATCTCTATGCTTTAATTAGATCCTTTCATTCATTTGTGTAAAACTAACAACTATTATTGATCCATTCAATTCTGCAATAACATATGTTTGCTCCAGTTTACTGAACTGGCCTAACTTGATGATAGCTTGTGATGTTACTTCTTCTTAGGAACTTATTGTTTGAGATGTTCCACATTCTTGAGTTGTGGATTTGAAATTTTCAGATTGATTATAACTTTATTAATCTTTCAGGCTGCCGACTAAATGAAAGTTTGGTACAATGTGTATTATGGTCTCCTAGAAGAAGAGAACAGAAAGTGAAGTCTTTGCGTATATATGCTTTATTTGGAGGAAAGAAAGACAAGAATGAGGACGATGATGCAGCAGCTAAGGTAAGTGAATCGTCATATTATCATCGTCCAATATGGAAAAAGCACAGAGCCAGTTGTTATATTGGTTATCAGTGCTTCCTGTAATTGTTGATTTACCACTTGCAAAATTGCAACACAGATTTTTTTATACCTGCAACAAACATCATCAGTTTAGAGAAATGTTAACCCTTGAAATGTTCCTAGGAGATCCAAATGCGCTAATGGACAGATACTTCAAACACAATACCAATATAATAAGGAACAAATTATTTTCCCTTAGGATACCTATAAAGTTTAGAATGGCTATGCTTCCTCTGCCAAATGATTTGACCCAACCTTCCCATAAGACATATGTTAATTGTAAAACAAAAGAGGTTAGTATTAATCATAATTTGAGTAAAATTTTGATGGATCAATACTAAAAAGATTAGAACTCACAAATTACTTTGTTTTTGATAGCATATATGTATGGTTTTATTTATATGTTTTGACAACACAGAAGTGAATTTGTTCAGTCTATTATGAAGTTGGTTAAATCTTTACTCTAATAACTTAGCAGTGGAAGTCCCGCTAGTAAAATGAGTGATCAAGGTTGTAATGATTATCACATAAGCTAGCAATGGCCACAATTGATATTCCTCCTGGGATATTTGATAACAGTAGCTCATCTATCGCTAATGCAACAAACCATAACTATCCCCTTGTACATCATGAGATGGTATGGTTGCGAAGACATAAGGACTTGGACAAAGCACTTAGGAGAACCATAACATCCTTGCTCTTCCATCATGGATTCTCATTATATAATTCAAGTATGGTTGTATTGGTGTGATATTTTGACTGGGAGGAGCTTCCATTCATGTCAATTCAATTGATCTTTTCATTTTCTTTTATTATTTAATCATCATACTTTTTTCTTTGGAATATAGCTTTTTCAATGCCAATGATTTATGTCTCCTTATGAAAACACTTAAGTTGACCCCACCTAGTGGGATAAGATTTGGTTGTTGTTGAGGTATGAAAATTCTAAAGTTCTTCATCTCTGCCTAAAGCTTAGGTTTCCAATTACAGTTATGTAGTTTTGCTAGATTTTTGTCCCTGGATCTTTTTGACTCATCTCAAACTAGAAAATTAGAATAAAGGAAGTCTCATTTATACTCTACATGCAATTATTAACCACATCAAACATTAAGTTGTTTTTTTTTTACTTTCCTCTTTTTCAGAATGGGCATCCTCTTTTACCTTGATTCCATCACTGATGAATTGAAGACTAGTTTAAAAAGTTGTGGAAGTAATGAATTAGAGACTAGCTAACAAAGTAGTGAAAATTCTCTTGTCATTTTAAATGTGGATAAAAGAAATTGTTATAAATCTCTCTTTCTCGTGTGAAGAATTCAACTTATATGATATATATCATCTCATCTCCACATATTTTGGTGTTTTGAAAATGAAAAAGAGGAAAAGAGATATTGGAGAGTGAAGATATGGAAGGGATAACTATTCGGATCCCTTATTGCATAAACTCCTCATCTTTTGCCATGATCACTAGTTTAACATTATAAAAAGGACAACATGCTCTGGGCTAGGGATTGAAAATTCTAGGACATAAAGATTGATACAAACCTAGAGCATCCTTTGCCCCTTTTATAATTTTGAAGCTGTAATCTTATTCCGGTGAGAGATGAGGACTTCATGCAGTTAGTTGGGAGATTTGAATAGTTATCCCTTTCCTATTTTCACTTTGACTCTCTTTTCTCTTGTTTTATAAAATTTATATATTATTATTGTTATACTTTTATTTTTGAAATAATGAAATATGAGAAGATATCATGATATCCATCTTATAAGTGAAATTCTTCAAACAAGAAGCCCCTGGGGCTACAGTGTAGCGGAAAGGCACCAAGTTATTACTTAGGCACCCGTAATTTAATCCCCAGCTACGATGCATTTGCATGAATTTTTTCTCCAAATGGGGAGCACAATCAAGGGATGTTGAGCTTTTGGGCCGCCTGCCACGAGCACTTCCCGATTTACACAGCATATGGGAAACTTTCGTAAGATCGGATCGGTGGACCTAGATTCGGTGTTATTTGGTTCAACATTTTTTCTTCAAACAAGAAAGGCAGATTTATAATATATTTTTATGTATGATTATGTTTAAAAGTATTTTTTTATAATATTTTACCTTTCAGATTTATCCTATGAATTCTCATTTGAAATTAACTTTTATTTACCTTATTTGAATCCATCTAAATTTTTATTCACCTATTTTTTCCAAAATTAATTTTAAATGATGATAATGATAAAAATCCTCCAACAAGGCAACAACACAATGGTTCTTTTGGTTGACTTAGGAGGGAATCATTATGCTCAATCTTTTGTCTGTGTGCACTTTAATAAACCTGACATGAAACAGGTCTGTGTTTGGCTTTCCCTTTTCCTTATCATATAAATGGCTTGAAATCATATAATGCATATGTAATGCATGCAATCTCTCCTCTACAATTGCCTATGGAATATCCTGGTTGTTGCCACAAAGTTAGCTGAAGCTTCTCCCTTGCCTTCTGCAATGACAGCAAGCTAGACATTGTAGGTGGTTTCATTATTCACCTGTGCAGTGTTGTTCGCTCAGGCTTTCGTAGATTGTTCTAGATTCCCCACCACATCATTCCATGTTATCAATATCGTGTCATTGTCCAAAAGTGGCAAACCATCTGGAAAGACCAACGAAAATGTAAAGCATCATTGGCCTGGTTGACAGGTTTTTGCCTGACCAATGACTTGAATCTACACTAACTCATCAGACACTGTTTGAGCTTTCTTTAGGATATGGTGGACGTATTAGGTAGATTACCTATTGTTCTGAACAAGCAAGAGCTTGCTTACATCAAATTGCTAGAGTCTATTTTACAGTCAGTTGCAATTTTAGTGTCTATCAATCCAAAAATTGATTAGCTTTTGCTTCAATTGCTTGATGATATCATGGTTATTAAGATCTACATTGAGTTTTTGCTTTCTGGCCATTATTTTGCAAGCTTACTAGCTTTTAGTGTTAAAATCTTAACGTGAGTAATAATGATTGAGGGCCATACTAGCTGGCCTGATACGCGTTAACAAACTGATGTACCAAAATTCAAGTATGCTACCCCAACAATACATGTTTGTACTGCATAATAAATTTGCAACTGTAACTATATCTAGCATCCACGCTGGAAACTTGCACTTGGAATTGTTCTACTAAAGCAATTCTTAACTTGCACTTGCAATATCTGTTCTTGTTTATTCTTATTGATATTCCTAGTAGCTCAATGAAAGAGAGCTTTGGTGCAACGGTAAATTTAATGCCGTGTGACCTAGAGATTACTAATTCAAGTTTTGGAAAGAGCCTCTTGCAAAGCAGGTAAGGCTGCGTATAATAAATAGACCCTTCTCTAGAACCCATATTAGTGGGAGCTTTGTGCATGGGTTGTCCTTTTATTCCTAGTAGCTCAGTCTGAATACATATTTTACAAGAGAGTATCTCAAATTTCAAATTTTCAATTGGCTATTTATCCCCATTACAGGCAGGTTTGATGGGGAACATGCAGAATTTGTATGAGACTGTTAAGAAAGCCCAGATGGTAGTCCAAGTAGAAGCTGTTCGAGTACAAAAGGAGCTTGAAGCGTATGAGCTGGCTACTATTTTACACAGTTATCCGTTCTGTTTGTGTAGCTTTAACACTTGATGTGCTCCCTTTTTCGTTTGCAGTGCAGAATTTGAAGGTTATTGTGAAGGTGAGCTAATCAAGGTATGATTTGCTAATTGTTCATTTTCTTCCTTGCAGATTTTGCATGTGGACATGTGGAATGTGTATTTGATGTCATTTATTATTTGGAATTCCAAAACTTATCCGTCGCTTAAACATTTATATATTGGCTTATTGTATATTGAAAGTATTCTGTTTTAATTGATAAAAATATAAATGCAATTGATTCCATTATCCCCCGTGGAGAAATAACATCAACAATGAGAGTGTGGATGCATCAGATCACTTCCACTAGTATTTCCCATTTCTAGATAATCAGAATCAATCTGATCACTACCACAGTTGTCAAAAACTACATCTCTAGAGAATCTTGTGTCAAAAGTTCTGCTGCACCCAATATTAACTAAGTTACCTTATCAAGGTCATGGCTAGACATACCTAGGTAGTATTCTAAAATAATCACTTCTACATACCTTCTTTGTTTTCTTTCTTTCTTTTTGGGTTTATCTTATCTTAATCAATCTGAATTCCTTCTTAATTTACTGCTGAAACAGTTCGTTTTTTCTAAATTGTTGAAAATTGCTCCAGTTGCTCAAATTAATTCATAATATAGTCATTGAATGGGAAGAATTTTTTTCCATATAATGTTCTACAGATTCTAAGAAACATAATCTAGGTTCTAGCTGTTTTGTCATCTAGCTGCCTAACATCTTAATTTTCAGGATGGTAGATTCAGTATTGTAGTGTAGTGGAATGCAACCATCGATTTTAGATTGACTTTATGATTTTTTGTCTGCTTGTACTTTACCATTTATTCCGGTAGATGGAGAGTAATGAAATCAATTTGTTAAACTTACAATTTTTTTTTTTTTTGAATTTTCTTTCCAGGCAACACTTTCTGGAAACCAACAGCCTATACGCATTGAAATCACAGAGGCTGCCATGGAGTTGGGTTCTGAAGTAAGTTGGAATTCTTACTCCAAAGCACGATAGTTTTTCTCAGATGAACTGTTTTCTACTGGTCGAGTGCTATAGTGTTTGTTTCTATAGTGACAACTTCCATGGAGTTTCTATAGTGATTTCTTGGGTGTGGTAAAATTTGCATTAGTATAATACTTTTGAATGGGAAATTATCTGCAGAAGCTCTCTTTGCTTGTGACCGAAGCATACAAGGATGCCCATAAGAAAAGCGTTCAGGTTAAATCCATTTTTGGTACAAGTGACATTCATCTCTGAGATAAATATCTGAGATCTTACTCAGAACTGTTTTTCAGGCTATGAAAGAGAGAATGAATAATCTTGCCCAGAGCTTGGGGATGCCACCAGGCCTCATGAAGCAATGAGACTGTTTCGCAGTTCGCCGCCGCTGCTTTTGTACTCGACACATTTCCATGGTTCACTAACAAACAGCTCACTGTGCTGGAGTTCCAACTTTCTTGTATTGCAAAATAGAAGCCAAAGGAAGATTCATATCCATCTCTTCCGCTGTGTTTGTTTGTCATGAATTCGCACACCCAATCTCGAACGCCTTATGTTTATTGTTTCCATAAATCATACTAGTTGTCGACAAGGTTGAATACTTTGAGTATTGAGTTTGAAGCATGTGTCTACTGGCCAATCGGCGGCCACTCACATAGAGGTATCTATGTCTTTTCCTCATATCTAGTCTTATATAGCCATAGAAACCATCAAATCAATAGCAACTCATTGAGACATAAAACCACTTTTTATATGCTGATTAATTCAATGTGATAATGAGAGACCTTGACATTGCGATATGTTGTTGATGACCACTTAAAGAAAGCTCCAAGCAGTGCCTTTAGATCTAGCCTTACTTGAGAAGATTAGTTCATGTATATGCATACGAAAGTTGGCTATCATATATTTATGTATTCAATCATTGGTAATCACTATCATATAGGCACATTTAATGATGGAACATTTTTATTTGTGGTATTTTATTTTATTTTATTACTTGCATAGGAATGATACCGTCAATTAGATCAGATGTCTAAGTATTTTTATCTTTTATTCATTTCGAGGTGATCAGATTTGGTGTCATGAAAATTATTCATCGGCCAATTGAGTAAAGTTGAGAAATACATAACTTCGTAGATATAGATTGTATTGTGGGGAAATCGAATCGTTAATGTTTGAGAAATTCATCCGTTTTCCTTCATATCAAGCGATGGCGAATTTAATGAAATTTAAAATAATAAACATATATTTTCAATATTCAAATAATAATAGTAAATGTTATTATTTATTATTATAATTTTGAATATTTACGGTTGATTGTGGATTCTGCATCTCCTTTTTTTTTTTTTAAACCGAGACAGATAAAGTTAAACCGATAGCAAACAAAAGTAACGCTGCCACGTCATTTAATTCTGACACGTGGACAGACCCCACTGCTCATGAGCTCGTGGGGCCCTCCTCCCCCCTGCATGCTCTGACTTTGATGGGATGCATGCATGCTCCATCAACTCGTGTGGCGCCAAACTTGTGACAAGATACGTGGGCCCCATAAGCCCCTGATTTCAAAGTGGGAAAAAAAGACAAGGAAAAGGAAATAGAAAAGAAAATTCTAAAAACCTGAGGAAACGTAAGGAAAAAATAAAAATAAAAAAGACAAGCCGTGGTCGTGCGAACTTGAGACGACCTTGCGTAGGGTCACGGACCACGCTAGTATGTCAATATTCTAACTGTCCGACCATTGTGTTTTTTATCCATCTCAGTTTATTTAACAGTTGATTATAAATTAATTGTTTTTTAGTTATTTAATGATTAATTATAAATTAATTTTATAATTTTATATAGCCTAAGTATGAACTATAAAAATATTTAAAATATACATAACCATCCTTTTTACTGCAGCACGAATTATGATAATATGAATTATAATAATATGTGGCGACCTTATACAAACAATCAATTATGATCATATTAGGGTATTTCACTGCAGGACCATCATCCATAGTCATGCAAGGGCGTTCTCTAGGGACGATTTAGTAACTAACATATGAAAATATTATCATCATGAGATTTGAAGTTCAAATCTTGACAGTGCTAGCTACTATTCCAAAGGATAGTAGTCATCTATGATTTACTTCTTCCGTATTGGTCCTGAGACAGATTAACGGGGGTTCTAAGAACGAGCATATTTACCTTTTACCACCATAATCTGGTAAGGGTATTTTCAAGCGTGAGAGAGTGTCCTGTCTAACATCACATCTAAATTTTAAAAAAAATTTAGCCATCTTTTCACCATTTAAAAATCTCTTTATAAGCCTCACGTTGTCTTACAACTCATTTTCTTTTAATTTTTTAAAATAAAAATTCAAATATAAAAAATTATTTTAATTAAAAAGAGAGGGAGGCGGAGGAGCTCCCTTAACACTGCCGCATCAGAAATGGAAGATGCTCTCAATCGCAAGTTGAAAGAAATTCGAAGAGGTTAGGAAATTACTTCTGTCTAATTCGGAGAGATGAAAAAATAATAACAATAATCCATACAATGTATGGATTTACAAATCCGTCTGACCCTTAAGTCTTCTGTACGGAGTAAAATTTTCTCTCATTAAAAATCTTTCCATAATTTTTATTTCCTTCTTTTTCTTAAATTCATCATTCTAATTTTTATCAATACTTGATAATTGAGTACCTGATAATAAACCATCTAAATTACATTAAATAATCACATTTGATAATAACAATAATAATTAATAATAAAACTAGAGAATGCCCATCCGTTCAATTATTGCGTCGACGAATAAATGAAAAAAGACAAGCCGGCAACAATTCTGCCTTTCCGCTCTAATTTTATAAAACAATATATATTCTAAAATTTGCATAAAAATTTCTAATACTATTTGATGTCCTAATTTATATATTATAATACGCAGTACAATTTCAAACTCTGATTCTCTTATTTATTATCCTAAGTATTTTAAGACTTTACCATATGATTTTACTATCTGATTGTCAAGGAAAAGTTCAAGATATATATATATAAATTTATGATCCATCATTTTTATTTTTATGATTATATTATTTTATATGTTTATCTTTGAATTTTTTTTCTTCTGTAAATCATTTTTCCTATGGTAATTTCGAACTGTAATAATTTTAGTTTATTATCATAATTACAAAATAAAAAAACTTAGCATTATTATTATTATGATTTTTATTATTTTAAAAATAAACTCCAAAGAGGAGGCACATGTTACCATACCTAAACCCTAGCGAGAAGAGATAAGCATGCTCTATAGAATTAAAGGTGGTCAAGGGACGACGACACATGCATCCAACAACATAACATTTGAACACAAAGACTAAATAACACAAAGAGCACAATTTTCGAGAAAGGCATGAAGTTTGACTGAAGGGAGGAAAAATGTGAGAGACAGATAGTAATAAATAAATCAATAAAATAAAAGAAAAAAATTGTATTCGGAGAGGATAAGAACAAGGAGATGTGTTGGAGGGGGGTGTCAGTACCCTAGATTTAGCCCTAGCAATGCCATTTGTAAAAATCTTGCACTTTCCTCATTGTGTACCACATTTATGGTTATTGAGAATTTTTAGGGTTTCACTTCACCAAATTCATAAAAATGATGATGTTTATGGGGGAATAATTTACAATGAGGTAATGAAAATTTTAAGGTTTTAGGGGGGAAAAAAAGATGGGTTTAATTAGTTGATTAGTTAGATGAATCTAGGTGTTAATGGTCAGAGTTAGTGGTAATCATATATTAAAAATGATGATGTTTAGGGTTTAGGGTTTAGAAATAATTTAGAATGAGGTAATGAAAAATTTTAGGGTCTAGGAGGAAAAAAAGGATAGGTTTAAGTTGATTAGATAATGATCGCGAGTTAGGGATAGTCTTATTTCACATACAAATGATGATGTTTATCGAGGAATAATTTAGAATGACAATTAAATTTTGAGGTTTTTAAGTAGGAAAAAAAGCTAGGTTTAAGTTGATTAGTTGATGAAGATTTAATTGTTAATGGTCTTATTTCATGGATGATCAATGATTAGAAGAGAGAGTACTTAGATGAATTGAAGCACGTTTATAATTTGGAGGATAGATTTATCTTTAGTTAATAATTTGGAGGATAGTTTTATCTTTAGTTAGATGCCGCCTTGAGAGGATGAATTACTTGGCCTTTTGTACCGGGGGAGCTAGAAGGTTAGGTCGAAGTGTCTATTTCTCAACTTGCCAATCGATTGGTGTGGCCTCACTATGATCAAAGATGCATGGAGGAGAAACACTTCCCAAATCTCATTTTTGACACATACTGAATGCAACACGACTATAGTTACAACACTTGTACGATATCACCTTGGTATTTACATGTCACACAAAGCATGTTTACAATTCCAAATATCTTCAGTAGAGCATTATTCAAATGATATAGTACTTAATCGATAGTCATTCAGAATGGAGGGCTCATAGACCTTGTTACCTACTAAGATCTTGAGGTATAATATAATTAGATTAATTAGCTATAATCTATGCCCAAAATCGACCTAAATTCTATTTCATTAATTATTGGTACTTTATACTAATTAGATATATATTTCATGTCCTTAATTAGAGACTAAATCATTTTAAATAACTAACTAATTATTAATCTTAATCACTTGAATGGTCCTAGACCTTTAAATTAATTAACAATTAACTTTCACTCATTTCTCATGAGTGACCTACCACTTCTTATAAATAAATTTAATTATATTACACTTTAACTCCCTAAAATGGCAAGTTAAAAGAATGTTTTATTATAATATATTATATTTACATATATATTTTTAAAATTAATTAATTAATTAATCACAACCATCTAATCATTATATTCTCGATCATCAAAAATTCAAAATTAAACTCAAATTTTAAATATTATATATTTATTTATATATTAATATATTATATGGTCTCCTACCCCACACACACTCTATTTATAGAGTCCCTTCCTCACAAGTTTGGACACAACTTGGTACATAAGAAGAGATAGTAAGGATGATAAGGGTGAGGGAGTTTGAAATGGAGAAGGACTTGAAGATGGTGGAGGATTTGGAGCGCCGGTGTGACGTTGGCCCTATGGTCGATGTTGGTGGCACGAAGAAGGAAAATGAGAAGAAGAAGAAGAAGAAGAAGAGCCTCTCTATATTTGTAGACTTGTTGGGTGATCCATTGTCTCAAGTCCGTCATTGCCCTGATCATGTCATGCTTGTAAGCTCATAATTGTACATTTCCCTCTTTGCATGATATCATTTGAGCTTAACTTTATTGATCAATATGATATAATTTTCGTTAGGTGGCCGAGTGGGGTGAGAAGAAGGAGATGGTGGGGGTGATACGAGCATGTATTAAGATGGTGACAAGAGGAAAGGATTCCATCTATGTCAAAGTCGCTTACATTCTCGGCCTCCGAGTCTCCCCTCATCATCGGTGAGTCACTCACTCGACCAAGTAAAGTTAGTCGCAAATCCTCGATTTACTATGAATTAAAGTTTAATTAAGCATTAGGGGTGTATGAGTAAATATCTAAGTGGCTAATCTAGAAATATTTAGAATTATTGGTGGGAATTTAATTTGGAGGAAATGGACAAAAATATTGTGGTGAAGTTTTAATATTTTCCTACTGTTTTGTTTGGTCTATTTCGAGTCAAATTCCTATTGATGAACAAGTGTACGGGTTCAGTGTCGGTGTCTGCTTTCTGTTTTCTTATAAAAAAACAGTAAATATATGAAATTGGACTCTTTATTTGAAAATAAGCCTCCTAGTTGTTTTTTCCTTTTCACTTTACTCCATTATTTTTGCTATTTTTCCTAATAAATTTTAGTCTATATTAATTTATTTATATATATGGTTTGTTTTTATGTTACAAGGAGTTAATTGTATTTTGATAATATATTAGGATTAAGTCAAATATTCTTTCATTGTTGGGGTTTATGGTTAATTGTGATGACTCGGTTGTACTGACTCGGTTGGGGTCCGAATATGTGTGGTGCAGGCGACTCGGGATCGGGACGAAGCTGGTGGAGGGGGCGGAGTGGTGGAGCGCCGCCCGAGGGGCGGAGTACGCCTACATGGCCACTGACGGCGCCAACGCCGCCTCTATCAACCTATTCACCGGCCGCCTCGCCTACACCCGGTTCCGCTCCCCCGCCCTCCTGGCGCACCCCGTCCACGCCCATCGCCTTCCCCTCTCCTCCTCCGACACCGTCCTGCACCTCCCCCCGCGCGCCGCCGCCGCCCTCTACGAACGAATCTTCCCCCCTTCGGCCGTTGAGTTCCTCCCTTCCGACTTTCCCGCACTCCTCTCCCACCCCCTCACCATCGGCACTTTCCTCGCCGTCCCCTCTTCATCCGCAGCCGGCGCCGGTGCCGCTGCCGGCGAGGTACCGGCGACGTCGTTCGCGGTGATGAGCCTGTGGAACTCGACGCGGGTGCTCCGCCTTCGGGTGGCGGGGGCGCCGGCTGCTGCGCGTGCGGCTCTGGCGGTGCTGCGGGCGGTGGATGGCGGCGCGCCGTGGCTGAGGTTGCCGTCCGTACGCGACTTCTTTCGCCCGTTCGGGGTCTACTTGATGTACGGCCTTCACATGTCCGGCCGGGAGGGGCCGCGGCTGATGCGGCGGCTGTGCCGCGTGGCGCACAACGCGGCCGTCAGCGACGGCGACTGCGCCGCCGTGGTGGCGGAGGTGGGACCCGGCGACCCGGTGCGGGCTGCCGTGCCTTACTGGAAGCGCTTCTCCTACGACGAGGACGTCTGGTGCATGAAGAGGCTACTCGGCCACAGTGATGGCGTCGGCGACGACTGGCTGGCGGCGCAGCCGGCCACGGAGGTCATTTTCGTGGACCCACGCGAGTTTTGAATATATAATAATGCTTTTAATTATCTTAATTATGCATGTCTTCTCTCCATTTTGGTGTAAATATCTTGAAGGAGACTGCCAAGTGTATTCTTAATGCTTCACTACATAATTAATTAATCTATTAAGTTTTTTCGTTAAGAAATTTTTTCTCAATTTTCCATTCATTACAAAATTTGTAGTTAGTTATATAACAAAATTCTAGATGTTTATAGTTGTAGAAAATACAAAATTATAATAGATTTATTAAACATTAAAAGTTTAAATAAACCAAACAATTATCTCTACATTTTTTTTTATTCACACAAAATAGGTGAAAATTTGTAAATGAAGTAGATGCATCATGCCATTCAAAAGGCAGTAGTAGAACTTCATGTTTGTTTTATTTTTCTTCTCAAATCTAATTGAATCTAGATTAATTGGAATCAAAATTATATATATTAATGAATTTAATTAATTAATTTTGAAGTGGATAAGTATTTATTTTATATAATTTATTTTTTGTTCGTTTATTTATTTATTTATATTATAACAACAAAAGGAAGAAAAAAGAAACCCAACGACCAAATTAATTTAAAACGGTGGACAAAACAAACCGATCCCGGTTTTATCCAATTCCGACCAATCAGAGCCCGTAGAAGCAGGGTCCCACCGGCCGCGAGTAGTCCCATCGAGCACCTGCATATGAAGCCAAAAGGCCGCAATTAGATTAAATGGGAAACTTTCATTTTACCTCCAAGATTTATGAAATGATAAAGATTGCTAAGTCCACTTGGCATATTAACAATATTAAAGGGTTAAAATGTAAAACGGCGACTTTAGATACATCAAGGGTATCATCATAGTTTTAGAAGTTCGCTGTATTTTTGAACAAGAAAATGAAATTAGGAGGACAGAAATGTCAAACGAGAGTCATCGACCGGTTTGATTCGAGTTGGACTAGGCAGGTGAATAGTACCCAACAACAGCAACTCCTGCCGAGTAGTAGTAATAGTACACTAATCATGCTTGACATGAAAACATCTTCTGCAACTTAAAGCTTGGAATCCAGGACAATGGGAGAAGAAAACAATCCAAATAGTTACGAAAAACACAACATCAACATCGACCCCTTACTCTTGCTCCGCATCCGAATTGTCGATTCTGCACGGAGATTTCATTGGGATTGCGTGTGTGTGCCGTGTTAAACTCCAAGGCACTTAGGCTATTGGTTGTGCTTAGAGTTGTAAGTTGCATAGTCACGTTAAAGCACCCACGGATAAGTGCCCGGCGAAGACATGGGCAATGAGATCAATCCGGTGTCGTAATTGGTTGGAATCTTGCCATCGTGCATCATCTGAGTCTCCTTTGAGAGTGTGTTTGGCTAAACAGACTTGCTCGTAGATTGACACAATACTGTTTAAGTGCTAGTCAATGAATTATAAGCACTTTTAAACCCTAGTCATTTGTGTTAAATTGGGATCACTTCAGCTGAGAGAAGGAAGAACATGAGACTGGGAAAAAACCATATGAAAGCATAAAGTTGATAATCTGACAATGGAAGGAAAAGAGACGAGAAGAACCGAAAAGGCCAAATTACCTCTATTATTGATCGACCGCCTTCCGCGCTATTTCCCGATCCACATATTCCCTATTCAGATCAATCAATACTTCACAACATCATCTGCATCAAAAACTATGAACATATGGACCCTAGTTCAGCTCATGAATTAGTAGAAACCCAACTTGATTCTCCAGTCATTAGCTCTAACATTCCTGATCTACTAAACTATGCCATTGCAGATTATTTCCTTCTCCACAAAAGTGAAAAGTAAGGATTTCTATTTCTCATCCAAGTTTCTCCATAATATTATGTCATTAACTTATTTCAAATAAACTGAAAGTTTTTATGCAAGAGCAGTGTACCAGAGAATGTCAAGGAACAGTACAAAGTCTACTGTGACAGATTCATATAATAGGCAAGAACTATAAAGAACAGATTCGCACCTTAACTTTCTTTTTTGGCACCTCACTGGATCTCAATTTTCATGGAGAGTATCAATCCATGAGCCTGAGCACACAGCACCGTCTAGTTCATGTCACCAAAGTAGTCAGATACAGATTTCAGAAAGAGAACAAAAGAATTCTCTGTAACAACTTTAGGTCTCAAACCAAAAGGGAATAAATTTAAGGCAAGTGCTGATACAACATCATTAAGCTATCCACTTTGCATAAAGTTTATGACCTTTCTGCTGTTACTAGAAAACAGCAAACAAGGGAAAGAAAAAAAAAATGCGAGGGAGGAGAGCCATGTTTCCAGTTCTAAGTTCGAACATTTACCTTAATTCTCATTCCCACATCATGATATAATTATGTTCCTGCACACGAAACCCAGAAGAAGGTACCCTTTGGGTTTGGGGATAAGGCCTGTGTATATTGTAGATCGAAAGGAAGTTTGGATAGGAATAAAAGTTGGTTTAGCTGCTGCTTTTAAGAGGGGGATTGGAACAATGAAAATACTGGAACAAAAACAGTGCAAATTAAGTAATGGATTGAGCGCAGTGATAAGACTTGGCTGTGATAGTACCAAGGGAGGAATCTTAGTATCAACTCATGGCATCCAGTGCAGATCACATGACCAGTTTGAGGATGAAGGAGGTGAAGCACGTTTCAGGTTTTGATTTGCAACTGGTCATGACTAAGATCCTGTTTGTACAATCTAAAGAGATGAGTTTACGAGGACAGAATTGCTAAAGGAAGAGCTTGGTCATCTGGTTGTCCTTGAATTGCCTGTTTAAGTCATTTGATGGATCTTGAACCCTAATGTTCTTCATAGACTAAAAGATAAATGGGTATCTATTTACAAGACCTACATGTGTTTCACTATGTCTAATTTGCAACAGTCAAGGAGCTATCATCACTAACTTTTGACAGGAAAAGTATTTCATGATCAGTAAAATGTCATGTAACACTGAGTTTAGAATAAATGCACACCATTTCTAGTTCAAGCATGTCATGATGCAGAAATTATCAATCTACATAAAAATGTAATTGCAAAGTATGATTCTTACCATCAAATAGGAAGGAACAGCAAAGGATCTTCATTCGATCTTGTGTATTCTACAACAGAAAGCTTTATCTGTAAAACTACATGAAACAACTTTTTTATAGATTACTCGAGCGAATTGATTTCCTCATTCCTAGGAAATTGACAGTAAGCAACCAAGTCTCAGTGTCTTGAGAGATCTAAAGTTTAAAAGATCATCCATTCTTTGTTCTACAACAGAGGTTTTATTGTGTAAAACTACATGAACCACTTTTCTACAGATCACTTCAAGAGCAAATTGCTTTCCTCTTATTCCTAGGAAAATGACAGTTCGCACCTAAGTTTGCATTTCTTGTGAGAACCAAAGGTCAACAGACCATCATCCCAGTTTGTATATTCGACAACAGAAGTTAATGTAGAACTAAATGAAACAACTTTTCTACACCTTATGCCACTAACAAGAAGATGACTGAATCTCATTAATATGATACAACTTGCAAAGAATGCAGCACCATTTGAGAAAACAGAAGGAAGCATTCCACTTCATTTGAATTGTAGCAAGAGTTCAGTCTCATGTGAATAACTAGTAGCAGCAGAGAATTAAACTCATAGGCAAACTTCAATGATGCGGAATCAAACAAAGGGCAAAGAAAGCCATGGCATTCTTTATGAAACTCAGTTCTGCATGTTGTGATTCATAAAAAAGATTCAAGCAAAAGAAAGCAGGCACTATCAAATGAATTCTACCAATACTGACAGGGAAATGAGACAATAGGTAGAAGCCATTGATGCTATCATTCACAAAATGTTCACTAGTAATTGAAACAGGATCTTGAGTTTGAAGAACCCGATGGAGCCAAAATGTTCTATATATCAACTTTAGAAATTAGGATGCTGCATTTTGTCAGCTGTAGTATCATAATGTATTTGAATACAATAAACAAACTGCAGATGATCTCATTATTTTTCAAGTAGCATATTACACACAAAAAAAACTTTCATGTCAACATTCTCCATAAACATCCTTTGCCATGAAAATTTGAGGCAAAATTTTGACTTCCAAAAATGAACAAAGCCACACATTGGTCCCCCTGTAGAAATTACTTCTGAGTAATCAGAGGGATCAAATGTGTCACTCAGGCTACTATCGTTTTAGGTGGAGGATAAGTTTATGATTTTTCAAGACACAGACTCCTGTGATTCTGAGATTAGTAATTATCCTTTTAAAACAAGGCTACTATATTGAGCTGTTTGTGAACCCGCACCAGCTACACCAGTAAAGACTATACAGATGCGAATACAACAATCGATCTGTCACAAGATAAATGGACTACAACACATACCGAAAACTGACAAACAAGTCAATTCATGTGTTTTCTACTGAAACTTCTGTTGTCTTTTTGTCAATAAGCGGGGTTACCACACCATCAGAGTTCGTCCTTCCATTGGCGTCCTTTGTGCTTGTGAGAGACTCAGCAGATTCTAGTGCCTTGTCACCTCCTAATTCTAATGTTTTCTCGCCAGATAATTCTTTGACTTCAGTAGCTAGGCTGGAGGAATTCATCTGTGAACTAGATGTAACAACTTCCTTATTGGTACCAGATGCAGTACCCTCAGCAGTTTGTTGATCACTGGCATATTTGGGAGTTGGCTGGTCATGATTGTGCTTACCCTCATAAGTGATAAGAAGAGCTTTTGCGTCATGGGATGACCTCTCGACATGCTTACGAACAGTACACCCATCATGGGTGCACCTATAGTAACTCCTGCAAAAAAAAAAAAGGAAGAAGGTTATAGTTGTTTGATAGGCACTATGCCACCATTTAATTTATCCATCTAAATTTCACTTGGTAAGTTTTCAACTTCCTAAAACTAATACAACCAAATCAGGCCATGCCAATCAATCAATAGTCTCAGAAATTTTTAAAACACAATAAAAGGGAAGAAAACTATGCTCCAGAAAATCAACTTTATTCAGGACTGGTTGCTTTTTCACATGATCAATGCCAACTAACTTGGCATGGGATAGAGCATCCCGTTCTTGTCTATTTACCAACTGCATAGAGATCAAAAAATACAAATTTCATGGGAAAGAGTGACCATTGCTTACAATACTACTCTGAAATTACATAAGAGTCGATAACATCAGAAGTGATATATAGTAAATAATGCATAGCATATACCTACTAAAAATGAAAAATACATGGGTAAAACTAGAGATCCAAGGCAATGTAGACATTCTCAATGAAACCAAGTTTAGAGATTCAAGGAAAAGCAACCATCTCGATGAACACTTTAATCAGAAATATAAAAGTAGAAGGGAACAAATATATAAAGATGATAGCTGTGCCTGATCCCATATGCCACATACCTAGGATTAGAATTGCCCTTCACCATTTTTTGTCCATATTTCCTCCATCTATAGCCATCGCTTAAGTGTCTAGCATCAATTTCAGTCTGTACAATATATTCCCTAACTGTTTTAGGCACAGGGGTTGAAGGACTTTTACAACTTTCAGTTAGCCTGTGATACATATAGCAGAAAATCCATTGTAGTGATTGAAAATAGAAACATGAATCCACAAACAGATCCAGATCACATGCCTTTGTTTTCGATCTGGTTCCTCAGCAAGGCCTTTCTTGGTTGTGTTGCCAATATCTTTTTCACAGTCACTTGAGCAGTACAAGCGTTGCTCAAGAGGGTCATTGCCCGAATGGACTACAGTCTTACATGTTGAAGGATCTGATTCATTTGGTTCATTGCTCGGATGATCTAAAGTTTCATTCTCCCCAGAAGGTCCCCCAGACTGAGATCCTTTGTCCCTTGTGTAACGATACCTTTGAGGAGGATTATGATTATGTTTGCCTCTGTAGATTACTTCATTAATCTTTCCATCTAGACAGCGTTCAACTTTTTTCTTGGCCGCACAATTGGAGGCTGCACATCTGTAATAACTTCGAGAATTACGAGTGTTCTTCACTTGCTTCTGGCCATACTTCCGCCAGTGGTAAATATCATCTGTGTGTGTCTTTTAAATAACATGAATAGTGTTCAGAAATCAATGGAGATTGAAGGATCTCTTAATTTTCCTTTTAGATGCAAAAATTACCTCAGATGCTGGGGATATTTGTTGCAGTGGCATAGGGCTGACAGTTGGAGAAATAGGTTGTGGGAATGAATTTGTTTTTGTTTCTGATGGAGAAGGATAAGCAACTTGCATTTGCATTTGTGCCTGAGCTGTGACTGCTGCCAATATTGCTTGATGGGTCATTGCAAATTGTCCCTGCATTAGATGTGGAATAATGATTGAAGAGAATCTTTCAGAACATAAATAAGAGAGTTATTACAGCTTTTCTAGGAAATTAATCAGGAATTCATTAGAAACTTGAAATCAAGTTGAATGATAAACATAATATAACAAATTCATAGACAATAAGACAAATTAAGAAATTGTGGCAATAGTATATGCTGCTAATTAAATCTAATCAAGACAATTATGAACATAATAAACATGCATCAAGTATCGACAAAAGTATCTTTTATAGCATTTGTAAAATAATGAGACATTTGAAAATGACTTGACTAAATTGTAACTATTATTTGGTTTGAAAATTTTTGCTGCCAAAGATTTTTTTTGTTAATACAAGTTATGTCCACAATTCGACTTGAAAATACATTTTATCTCTTTGATGGCATTTCAAATACACCACATGTCAATTTGTACCATTTAGAACAAGAACATATTAGATTAACCAATTTTCTTGAATAGAAAGAAAGAGAAAGTGACGATTCCATGTCAGAATAATGAAAAATGTTTTATGGTAAACAAAAATCTAAATAGAAATGGGAAATTAAAATATTAAATTCAAAAGAACCCCCGATATAATTATCACAACTCATTGCAGAGCTAACCACAAGGTAAAATAAGTATAAATATCAAAATGGTCTGGTCAGGTTTAACACCACCAGCTGTGGCCTTCTTTTCTTCACTTGCTTCAGACATAGCTTCCACTTTTGTAGTGATCACTACTGCAATAAAAGTATGAAGGTTCAAGACGGTGAATAAATATTTATAGTTACACAATGCTTATTGTGTCTCTTATATGTGTGATATAATCACAGAACTCTAGTTAATTCAACTATACTTCTCTCATTTCCTCTCAACTTGGTGTGAGAACAAGATCATGGTTTCCCTATTTCTCTTCCCCTGTTGCTGCCCTTTCCCCCACGGCCCCACCCCACCTCTGGCAACCCTCCCCCAAATGCAAGAAAATAAATGACTAGGGTTTGAAAGAGCTTATGTAGGGAGAGCATGTAGTCAACCCATTAGATAACGCATATGTGATATATAAGGGCAAAAGAGTCAGTATGAAAATTCTAAAGGACATTGTATTGATATCTAAAATTTTTATTTAAGTGTCTAAGTCAAAACAAGTTGCATGCTACTAAATTACAGATTCAGGTTTTAAGTCAATTTGATAAAATCTTAATTGATTTAAATGAACCAAGTAAAATTTTTTTAGTAGTATGTGTAGATTGCATATGCCATATGCGGTTGGTATGCATTCCCCATCAAATTCACTTAGAAAACATCATATGTGACCCAAGTGAGTATTGTAGCCAGATTAACTGCAAGAAAGATCAGGATCTCCCTAAAATTTAACACTAGGTTATTTGTTCTCATCTTCTCATAAGAAAATTAGGTTCCTTTCCGTAATTAATTATCCCTAGATTTTTACCTTGTGCAATCCTCTCATATCTCATGGCATCTTCTCCCATTGGTCCAAGTTCAAGGTCCCAATCAACCTCACCATCAAATTTCATGATGAAGCAAATCATCATCTCACCTCTCCAGCTCCTAATAAGAATGATGTAGATGCCTCGGCATGGAATTTATTGTATGCTTGGTCCATTTCCACTGGCTCATCAACAACAGAGAGCTATCTTCCACTTAGTTCCTTTTTTTTGTTCCTATATATGATCAAGGAAATACAGAATGCTTTACAACTAATGTACACATAAAAAATGTTTTTTCATTTATCAGGCACATGTAGAAATATTCAATCTTAAAAAAAATGATCAATAAGTTCAGGACTATTTGCTGCTCTTTGTTGGAAAAAGAGGTGAACTTGTCATGTGCTGCCTAATCTTTAATCCTTCTATTTTTTGAGCGTAGATGTAAAAATTCTGGATGGTTAACTTTCTCTTTGGTCTTAATGATGCAGGCACTGCAATTTCATCATGTTTGGGTGGCATAATGTCCTCACCATGTGCTATTAGGGCTGTAAACGAGCCAAGCCGAGCCAAGCCGAGCTTTGGGGTGTTCAAGTTTGTTTGATAAGGTAGTTGAGCCGAGCCGAGCTTAAAATGAACCAAGCTTTTGAGATGAGTGTTCAAGCTTGGCTTGGTTTATTTTTTATGAGCTTCAGCTTGTTTGAAGCCTGACTTAAGCTTGGTTTGTTTAGATGTTATCGAGCTCTCAATTCAAACTTGGCTTGAGCTTGGTTGTTTAGGTGTTATCAAGCTCTCAATTCAAGCTTGTTTGATTGTTTGAAACTTTTAGTTGTTTGATTAGTTATTGAACTTGATAA
>JBBMJZ010108235.1:0-22287 GCA_037833815.1 Zingiber zerumbet | reverse complement strand
TTTATTTTGAGATTAATATAAATGCAGCTGCAAAATACAAAAAATTAAAAGCAAGTAAGGAGATAGAAACAGACACGATCGATTAACTAGCATTTTGACCTACTAGGTCTTCATACAGTTGTCAGGTCCGCAGACCCAACTGGACTTATGCCGGTCGTCAGGTCCCGTAGATCCAATCGGATTCCCTACTAGATATTAAGTCAATCCTTTGACCTATATGTGATTCGCACCAAGTATCGGGTCCCGCATACTTAGCTGGATTTTAGCCTAGTGTCAGGTCTTATAGATCTGTCAACTCCTGCAACTTGATTAAACAATTAGATCATAACAACACCTAACTTAACTCACTTCTCATTAATCAAAATATGACTTAGACCGTTAGTGCAAATTGCACCAACAATCTCTTTATTTTTTATACAATGACAACTTAACTTAAAGTTATGAAAAAAAATGTAAAATATATAAAAAATAATTTTAAGAGAAGTTTAAAATAAGACAATTAGCTTTATTTTCTTGATATTTTTTAGGGTTAGGTTCTTATGATTTTCTAACTTAAATTCTACCCTTCGCCTTTGACATTCATTAAAATATATATATATATAGAGAGAGAGAAATAAAAGAATATAGTAAGTATGGCAAAGTAAGTATATGGAAAGTAATAAAAGTTTGCAAAAATAATTACAAAACTTTCAGGATTAATGGAGGAAGGAAGTTTTCAAAGTTTATAACCGGATTTGAAAACTAACTTTTGTAAAATAACTTATAAGGTTTAAAGTTTAAGTAGCTTACAAGATATTTTCAAAGTAATTTTTAAATATACTAACTTTTTAAAATATTGTCAGAGTTGTTTGCAAAGTACTTTGAACATTTTTAAAGAATGCTTTGAACAAGATTTGAGAACTTAGAAATATTTTTCAAACTACTTTAAATAAGATTTTTGAATTTAGAAATATTTGCAAAGTAATTGCAAAGAAAAGTTTTCTAAAAAAAGATTTTCAAAATAAGAGATTAAAAAAAAACAAAAAAAGATTGTCAAAAGTGATTTCCTAACTTGGATTTTCAATTTTAAGGACACATTTTAAAAGTGATTTTAGGTAAACATTCCAAAAAAAAAAAAAAACTTTAATAAATGTTTTAAAAAAAATTCCAGTTTAGAAATATTTTCAAAATGATTTTAAGAGTGAGTTGCCAAGTATTTTAAAACCATCTTAATTTTTTTTAAGAATTCAAACTACTTTTACAAAAGATCTTTTACCTAAAAAAATGTCTTAAAAAAGATCCTTTTTGAAAAATTCAAAATGTTTTTAAGTTATTTTGAGTAAAAAAAAATAAAAACAAAACACAATTTTTGTTTTCAATAGTGACAGTTAAAAAAATATTTTTAAAAAGTGTTCTCCTCTGAACTTGGTATTATTTAAGGAAAATAGTCATCTAGAAATTATCTTTAAATATCTAACCGATAGTTACTAACTGACTATCAGAAGATAACAATGTTCACTTAGTTAACTAAATTAAATATATCATTCAGTTAGTATTTGACTAAGAATGATTACTTAACTTGATCACTATAATTTGGTATTTCTCACCCAAACTTGTGATGATACACTGATATAAGCATCTTAAGTTCAGACAGTTTACCTATGCATCTCACGTCGTTCTATGTTTTTGAATATACAATCAAGGGAGACCTAGTGTGTTTGTGAGATGCTCAAGTCTTAGATCTGTATCATTATATTTTCTATGAATTTAATATAGACTAAGGCTAAAGTCAATTTTAAAAGTCAAAGAAAATTAGAATGAAATTAAAGACTTTTTCCTAGATTTTTTTTTAAAATCAATGATTTTAATTAAGTTGTTTAAATATTAACTTAATCCAAGAATTTAAGTAAAAGTTTTAACCGTTAATTTAAGTTAAAGTTAAAATTTAATTTACTTTTAATTTATTTTAATTTAACGTAACTTAATTAATTTAATTCAATTAAATAAATTTAATTTAAATTCTTAGTCATCTCATCCGATTTGCATTTTTAATCAGGGAATCCTATAATTTTATGAGATGAGTTAAGTTGGATTTCAGGGTTTGATTTAACTTTGTGTTAGATTCAAGTTTAGCTTGGGGTTCAACAAACATGTATTCTTTGGGTAAACTTCTAAGCTGTGATGAGTCACCTGAACACCATTAGAGTAACCACACTTTCAAAATTTTCTAAATAGTTCTACCCACTGAACTTAATACAAAATTCTAGTCTAACCAGTTAGGATTTATAAGGGATAGTTTCAGTTAGTTCCACTAAGCTAAATGCACCAGGTCGAAGTCATATCTTCTTAGATATGCATAGACAGAGTTTTCCTAACCTACTATCATCTAAAACTTCACCAGTACCATTTATCAAGTTAAACTTTTGTTCCTTTTTAGACTAATCCTAATTATCCATTTGGGTAAGTTATTGATTTTGAAGGTGCCAACTAGTTTAGAGCCTCCCCTGAATTATTGGACTTGGGTTTTAGGTTTTGGAGTTGTGTCGATTTGCTTTATAGTTATAATAGACTTGTTTGTAGTTTGAGTTAGTTTTGTTTTATTTAATTTAGCTTTAGTTATTATTTTGGATGACTTTATTGAATTTAGCTTAAAGGGTTTAGTTTTTGAGATTAAGGTTGATTTATTTGGTTTTAGATAATGTATTATATTTTTAGGTACATAGTATTAATTGATTCCTACTTGTGTGGTTAGACACGCTTTCGAAACTTAAACTTTGGTTTGATTTTTATGTTGATTTACTAAAGATATAAAGGTTTTGTTAGTTGTGTTAGACTTGTATTTGAGTTCATACTTATTATACACAGCTCTTTGTGATCTAAGTATCATATCAAGATACTTAGAACTAGTTGTGAATTTTTCTAGTAGTTGTTTTAGTTCAAGTACCCTTCTCAAGTTTTGCGACTTGAGTTGAGATTTTAGCTTGAATCAGCTTAGTTGTTCAATTTGATTTTAGTTATTTATTAAGTGTTTTATTTTCTTTGCTTAGTTCGTTTATTTAATCTTCAGATATAATTAATTTCTTATGTAAATATACAATTATTTAAAAATAATTTTTCTTAAAATAAATTGTACCTCATTGGAACATTCAGAAACGAGTGCGAACTCATGGTTCGATTTGGGTTCAAACTCGTCTTCCGATTCACTTTCCGATTCTAGTCCATATGCCATCAGCGCGAGATAGTTGGTGTGTTTTGGTTCGTTGCTGTCCGATTCCTTTGTGGATGATTTGTCCCAAGTTTCCTTGAGGGTCTTCTTTCTTGAGATTTGGGTAGTTGTTCTTGTAATGTAGATTCTTGTTACATCCAAAGTAGGTGACATTTGTCTTGTTGTTGTTGGAATTGGAAGTGGATTTGATCTTCTGAAGGTCCTTTTTGATAAAGTTCTTCTTTCTCCTGATGAACATCTTTCTTACCAGGTTTACCAAGTATTTTTTAACGTCTGAGTTTGGGTTAGACTCATCTTCAGGTTTTGGTTTAGATATGAATTTTTCTTTTAACGTTCTTGCAACAAGAGCAATATCTTTCTCGATTTTGGTGTTAGTTTGTTCGTGCAACTCTAATTCACAAAAGAGTTCATTTAATTTTAATTTAGATAGATTCCTTGAGATTTTGTAGGCATCCACGATAGATGCCCACAATGCATTTCGAGCAATGGCGTAGCCAGGTTAAACAACTGTCCTGGACTAAAAAGCTGAGCCCAGTAAAGCCTAGCTTAGCGTAGCTAGGTTGAGGCCTAAAATTATTGGGCTGCTTGCTTAGTTGTACTGCACTGGGCTAAAAATGCTGTGCCCAACAAAGCCCAGCTCAGAGTAGTCAAGTTGAGGCCTAAAATTACTGTGTTATTTGCTAGGCTACACTGGGCTGGAGCTCAGTAAAACCCAGCCCTAGCTACGCCCTTGATTTCGAGGGAATGCATTTAAAGCATACCTTATCAGATCTAGGTTCTTCATCTGATGGTTGATTGTGTAAAACCCATTAAGGATGTTTTTTATCCTCGCGTGCAATTGACTAGCAGATTCTTCTTCTTGTATTTTGATGTTAAATAATTTATTTAAGAATAAGTTCCTTTTTTGTTACTTGTGTGTCATTGGTTTCCTCATTTAATTCTATGAGCTTGTCTCATAGTTCTTTTGCGTTTTCATGTGGGCTGACGATGTTTAGTTACTCATTCGTTAGTCCACACTGTATTGTGTTGAGGGCTTTTTTTTATCTCCAAATTCTAATTTTCTGTGTCTATTGGAATTCCGATGTTGTGGTCGACTGGCGCATGCCTTCTATCCTTTGGTGATGCTGAACCATTGGTCGAAGTCAGTCTTTAGTACACTTTCATCTGCTTCTTCTAATATGGGAAATCGTCCCCGTTGAATAGTGGCGGACGAACAATATTGTATCCTTCATTTTGGGCAATTTATCACTGAAATAGAGAGCTAGAGGGAGGTACTAAGTCTTGGTCTTGAATTAACAGAGGTTAAGTAAAAAAAAGAATATCGAGGAACTCGAGTGGTGTTTCACCGACTTCGAGTAAAAATCGAACAAGAAAGAATTATTTGAAGAGGTAAACTTTTACTAATTCAAATAGAATACAAAAAACTGAAATCTAAAAAACAAAACAACTCCCCCTAGCTTGATTGGTGGTCACACCAATTCAGAGTAGAACCTTGCTCTGATACCACTTGTTGGATCGAATCACACATGAGAGGGAGGGGAGTGAATCACGAGGTTTTGAAAAACTTTAATTTTTGTTTTAAGATTAAAGTAAATGCAGCGGAAAAACACAAAAATTAAATGCAAGTAAGAAGACAGAAATAGACACAATCGGTTTTACTTGGTTGAATCCTTCGGTGGCTCCTACTCCAAGACCCAGGTCCTGTGGACCTATCGATGGGTAATCCACTAAAATACATTTTCCGGAACTGCCGGAAGAGGGAATCGAGTACAAAGAAAGTTAGAGTAAGTGCAACATACACACTGCACTTATCTTTTTGCAATAATCAAGTACAGAAATTTAAGATTACCAAACATTTTTTCGAAAATGGTCGGCTTGAGCTTGGTGTTTGGGCGGCTTCTCAGCAGTAGACGGGCGTAACAACATTGTAGCAGAGTCACAACACGAAGTCGGAGTAGTTGGAACCTCAATCAGACGCATAGAAGCTTGCGTATGAGTTGTATATTGAAGCTTGATAGAGATGTTCTTATAAAGGCTATAGAAGACGCCTTTTATAGGGTTGAAGGTGCTTTCCATAAGGTTGAAGGCACCTCTAGCATGTAAAACTTCATCTCGAAAAAAGTTGATCCTTATAGGCAAAGAGATCAGAATTTTATCATGTAGTAGACGCCTTCCATGCATTGAAGGCGCCTTATATGAACAGTGCCAAGGTGCCTTCTAATATTTGAAATCGCATTAGATACTGTTCACCCGAGGTTTTTTGTGCTTTTCTTGTCCTGCAAAACGTGTTAGTCCAATACACCAACTAATAACCTGCAAGAAAAGTGTTTAACACAATAATAATGAATAATAATTAGCTTATGTCCTCCCTGGACCAGGAACTTGTCAAAGTTTCAATTTAGGGATCTAAAATAGACCTAAACTGGACCGTCGACTACTGTTTCTCAACCATGACGCATCCTTACCGAGTTACTCTCCTCCAGTGACTTACCTTATCTACCAACTTATAGTCGGTTAAGTTAGTTAACTAGCCTCTTGACCCACCAGATCTTCATTCCAGTTGTTAGGTCCGCAAACCCAACTGGACTTCTACTGGTGGTCAGGTTTCATAGATCCAACCAAACTCCTTTGCAGATATCAGGTCAACCCTTTGACTTATCCAGGCTTCTCGTCAACTATCGCATCCCGTGGATCTAGCTGGATTTCATCTTGGTATCAAGTCCTCCAGACCCCGTCAACTCCTGCACACTTGGTTAAACAATTAGATCACAATAATACCTAACTTAACTCAATTACCATTTATCAAAATCTGAATTAAACGGTTAATACAAACTATACCAATACAAACTTGTGCCTTTACCATGGTCGGCATTAAGAATTCTTACATAAGCCCTCCAATGCTTACATTTAAAAAAAATGTTGCTAGGTTAGCCTTTCGTAAGCCTTAAGAGGATAATGTTAGAATATCCTTTCGTTCGGCACAATCAACATAGTTAGCCGCCGTGACAAGGAATGCCCTCCGCCATCGTCCATACTAGATATCGTATTATTTGATAACCCATTTTTTTAGTTAATGTACCATATGTGAAACATGCTCGAGATGGTAGATAAAAGTTTCTTCCTAGAATTGGAGCTTCAGTTAATTGTCTTATTAGCTATATTCACCCTCCCCTTAACAAGAGTAGGTTAGAAGAGTTAAAATCATACCGCTATTAAACAACGACCGAGTTTAATGACCGTTGATGATATTTTAATAAAAGCAAGATGCTATACAAGTTGCAAAAGGAACTCGAACAATAATTAATAATTTTAATTTATGAGCTCGACTCTAATGATATTAAACTTTTAAACAAGGTGAAAGGGATGAATCAATTTTATAAGGAAGAAAAGTTAGGGATGGGAAAATGACAATTTAGTAGGTGTCGGTGAGACTCGAGAGTTGAGAGGAATCTTTTTTGCAAATAGATGCCCGAAGTTTTGTTAATGATTAAAGTGTTCAAATTGCAAATCTGTAAACATTGTGGGTCCAAATGTCTGTTTCGGCCCAGAAACACGAACCGTTTTCCCAACCGGATCTTATTTGGATTAGGCCGATCCTGAGCCCGTCGTCCCTCCCACCCGCCCGCCCACAAAACGGCAGCGTAGGGTTTCGCGACGGCCGCCCGAAACCGGTGAATTCCCCAAATGGCGATGCTGTGTTTGGCGAAGACCGCGATGCGCCGGGTGGGGGCGCAGCAGCCGGCGGTGCGTTCCTTGGGGTCCTTGACGTGCGCTTCCCCGTTGGACGCGTCGGCGGCCGGGTTGGTGGTGCCGTGCGGTCGCGGGGACAAGAAGACGGAGCGAGGGAAGCGGTTCAAAGGTTCGTACGGCAACGCGCGGGGGAAGAAGAAGACGATGATCCAGCGGATCAAGGACAGGGTCGAGGTCCCCAGGTCCACCCCTTGGCCGCTTCCCTTCAAGCTCATCTGACGTCTGGCTCTGGGTTTTATTCTCCAACTCTTCCGGATAAGATTTCCATCTTAGTCTTCTTCTTGCCTGTGTTACTACATCAACTATGATACTTTTTCTTTAGGCTGTTGTTCTGATTTCTTCTAATATCGGAGAAATTTCTCTGCTTTGTTTTAAGAAATAATCCATGACTATGAGTAATTTGAATTTCCTTCTTTATCGCATTCTGGTACAAAGTTTTAAATGATCCCAACCTGTGTTCATCATAATATCTTATCAAAATTCTTGGTGAAGTACATGGTGATTAGAAAACAAATCATATCCGATAGGAACAAGTCTCACTGAGTGTACACTGTGTACACTGAAAGAAAGAGGAGTTTGTTCTACTTTCGTAAGCATGAAAACAACAAAGAGTAGAGTGCTATCAAATTGGTACAGACTATAGAGGAGCAAAGTTTGGAAGAAAATGGTTCATTTGATTTATAGATATTTCCTTGAGCGGGATAGATTTGAGGAAGTTACTTGATGAAAAATTTAGGGTGCGTTTGGTTTGCACATTTTTCATTTTTATTTTTTGAAAAACACGCGTTTTTGAAAAATGGTGTTTAGTTTGCATTTTCCTCTGTTTTCTAAAAAAATAGATAGTATTTTATGGAAAAATAGAGAATGACGAAAAGTCATTTTCTATTTTCTAGAAAACGTGCGTTTTGTTAGAAATTGAAAATGAAACATGCCTAAACCAAACACACCCTTATATTCTTGCAAGGAACTATGCTCTGAATCTCTCTGATTGTTTCCTTGTTGCTTTAGCATGATTATGATGCTACCAATGATTTTTTGTGTGCGCGCGCGTGTTTATCATAATGACTAAAGAGTGATATCAAATTGGTACTTGACTATAGAGGGGCAAAGTTTAGAATAAGATGGTTTATTTGATTCATAGATTTTTACTTGAGGGAGTTACTTGATGGAAACCATACATTCTTGCAAGGAACAATGCTTGAATCTCCCTCATTGTTTCCTTATTACTTTGGTATGATTATGATGCTTCAAAATGTTTTTTTTGGTGTGTGTTTATCATAATGAAGCTTATGCAAAGCTTTATGTTACTCGCATGCTATGCAGTATGTTATGGCATGCTGTGTACGAACCAGATAGGAATTTTCATTTATCCAAGTTTCAAAAGGTCTGTTGAGCAAAATCAACTAAGACTCTTCACTGTATGACTCTTTCTCCTGGGTAAAGTTAAACCCATCTGTGTTAAACAAATGCAATGACCAGCATTCTGAAAATGTGTGTTTTAACTCTTTTAGTCATTCACAGCTTACCTCCTCTCTATCAGTTTTTCCATGCCTGTATGTTAGTTATTTATCCTCCAATAAGTCTTTCTTTGCTATTCTGCCCTTTCTACACAATCTTTCTGGTTTATTATTCAACCAAATCAGCTGAATCTTTGTTATAACTCGTTTTAAAGCATGCCTACTTGTACAACAGCCCTTGGACTACCTTTACAATATTGATCCAACTTAATTATATCTTTAAATTGCGGTGTTATGAAGCAGTTTTGTCAAAAGTATCATCAATAAGAGCTTTTAGTTTTTCAATTGTTTGCGCTTTTTTTTTTTTTTTAATGTTTCCTCATTACTAATTAGGCTCAAAGATATCTCGTTTCTTTGGTGTATAAAGGGTGAAGGTGGAATCTTTCTTCTTCATGATATATGAATAATAACAGACTTCTTCCTTTGTAGTTTCGTATATCTACAAGGCTACAATTAGATACTAGGGATGTCTTGGTTTGTTTGAGTTTTGTTTTTTTTGAAGGTTTACTTGTGTTGAAGGGGAAAAAAGCCATGTTAGACTCTGATCACCGATCTGATTGCTAGAACCGTAGAACGCATAAAACAAAGTAACTAATTTCTATCGGGAAAAATGAAAGGGATGGGCCGACAGTAGTAGTAGCAGCATTGTAGACTTGCAGTAGATTATTTGAAGATTACGGCAAGCGACGGCTGATGCGGTAGAGAGCGAACACCGAACTCTCTCCTTCCTCTGGCGTTTGCGAGGCCGCCGTCCGCATCAACGACCGAACGCTCTCCTCCACCACCGTCGCCTCAAACCCCTCCCGCTTCAGCGCCTCCAGACACTCGACCACACCCGGCCTCACCTCGGTCGCCGCCCACCCCGTGGTCCCCGCCCCCCAAGCCGCCTTCATCGTCCTCCCCAGCCCCTCCATCTCCTCCGCATCGAAGAACACGTCCGACATCAGCACCACGTCAGCAGCCTCCGCCGCTTCTCCCCACCGCAGCTCCCGCGCCTCTTGCCCGTTGGCGGCGACGCTGGCCCGGAGGCCCTCGAGAAGCTGCCCGACGTCGGTGAGCACCACGCGCGCCGCGCCCATGGAGGCGGCCAGCAAACCCGGGAGGCCCGTCCCGGCGCCGACCTCCAGGACGGTGGCGCCGGCGAGCTGGGCTCCGCCGCAGGCGGCCATCCACTCCGCGAGGTAGACGGCGGAGTCCCAGAGCCATGAGCCGGTGAGGGCGCGGCCCGTGGAGGGGTCGACGGTGCCATCCCCCTCGTGGATGATGAGCTTGTAGCCGGAGATCTGGACTTCGCGGGAGCCACCCATACCCAAACCTGCCTACCGCCCCAAGACCGCTCACTCTTATTAAGGCAGGTCTTACATCGTTTACCCTATTTCCCGATTTTTATTTTAATTTACTGTTTTTGTTGCAGAATTTTCGAATTTGATTCTTCCGACCATGTTTTGCTGTGCGAATATTACTTTAATTATCGTCACTTTCTTACAAACATCTGTTTTATTGAGTGGCAGCAGAATCAATTGACCTTAATTAACAACAAAATTAATGCCATGGATGGAGTTCAAGCAAACTTACATGAACATGCCACAACAGCCCGGAGGGGAATTTGTCAGTCAAGAAACTGAGATTCGACACCAGAATCACAGCCACTGTCCTCCGCTTCCCTTCTCAGATCACCAGCAGCAGCTCTACTACGAAGACCATCTCTTCCCCTGCCGATAGTAGTCATCATCCTGTCCAAGTCTGCATTTTTAGTACTCTGTAGCAGCATTTCACCGAGCTTTCTCCTTGCTAGATACAGTTCGTTTGGTTTCACGAGCTCCCCCTTTCGATAATCCTCCCTCAGGAAGACAGTGTGGAGCTTGCCCTGGTTGCCCCTCGTCGAAATGTAGAATATCCCCTGGTGCTGCAGCAGGAATTCCTTCATCTTGTTCGGAAGGCCTATCGCCTGCCGGAACTGTGCGATCCGCTCCATCGTCAGTCTCTTCTCCACCGTCAAGGATAGCAGCTCGTGTATTGTCGCCACCATGCGCTTCTCCATCCGCCGTTTTGCCTCCAGTGGCCGGAGGTCGTGGCCGGAGACGTCCTCGTAAGGCGACCAGTAAGGTAGCCGCTGCCATTTCCACACTGCGATCCGGTAGTACTTGCCGATCTTGAAGCCCGGAGGGAAATTGATGAGGAAGGCGAAGCGGGAATCTTCGGCGTCGGTGCCGCGCTCGCGGTACTCGCGCTCACGTTTGCGTTCGATGGCGCAGACTCGGAGATCGGCTGCGTCGTCGTCGGTGGCATCGTTGGGGGCGTCGACGAACTCGACGTACTTGGCGCGAGGATCGTCGGGGCAGTCGGACGAGACGACGAGGCGGAAGAAGGAAGGGTGGGCGAGGACGACGGACTGCTCGAAGTCGTCGGGGAGGCCGAGGTCGTAGCGGGCGAGGCGGATGTGTTCGAGGCGGATGCGGAGGGAAGGGGTGGCGAGGAGGAGGAGCTTGCGGAGGCGACGGACGGCGTCGGGGAGCATGGAGAGCAGCGCGTTGGACTCTTGGCGGAGCCGGTCCTCGGCTCGGGGCATGAGGCGGACCCAGAGGAGGCGCTGCACGGGGTGGTCGAAGACGTGGAAGACGTAGGGGTGTTTGATGAGGAAGTTGCCGACCTCGTCAGGGACGAAGTTGAGGTAGCGGCGGGCGAGGGCGTCGAGGCGGGCGAAGGGGAGGGAGGCTGAGGGCTGGGAGAGCAGCATGGACTGGAGGCTGAGGGCACGGCGCACCTTCTTCTCGACCTCCATCACGTTGTCGAAGCCATGGTCGCGGACGCGCTGCAGCTTCTTGGGGATGGACGTAGACTGCGAGAAGCGCCGGCCGGCTACGGCGGAGAAAGGGTGGCGTAGGAGATCGGATCGCCTCCTCAAGTGGAGGAAGGCAAGCATCGGATTGGCCGTCGGAGGGGAGGAAGAAGAGGGATTTGGGTTTTCAAGGGTTTCACTGTTTCAGTGAAGAATGAAAGGGCCAAAGGGGGCTAATATGGCAAAATCGGCCCAATAGAGCTTATTAGGCCAGCACGATTTGGCCCATTAGCATAAGTAATAATTTAAAAAAGTATGGCACGAAATAATAAATATTTGAAAATTATAAAGTGTATTTTATTAGAACTCTTTGGGGTGAAATGAAAATTTCTCTTTCTGAATCCATCGACAGATAAAGGAGCGAGGCTGAAGGGGAAGAGGCGTTGTCGGCAATGGCGTTGGAAGTGCTGGAGGGGTCGGTGCGCAACATCATGGAGCAGGAGACGCTCAAGTGGGTCTTCGTCGGTGGGAAGGGCGGCGTCGGAAAAACCACCTCCAGTTCCATCCTCTCCATCCTCCTCGCCCAGGTCCGCCAGTCCGTCCTCATCATCTCCACCGACCCCGCGCATAACCTCAGCGACGCCTTCCAGCAGCGCTTCACCAAGGTCCCCACCCTCGTCAACGGATTCTCCAACCTCTACGCCATGGTATTATCAGTTTTGCGGTTCCGCTACCTATTTTCTACCCTCCCGCCCCCGATCCGATCTACACCCATGTGATTAATTCTATCAATTTCTCCTTTTGTTAAGGAAATTTTGACTCTCTTATCTTCTGCAGGAAGTGGATCCCAAGGTGGAGGACGACGATTTATCTGACGATGGCCTGGAAGGATTCCTTTCGGAGTTGACGAATGCGATCCCTGGAGTGGACGAGGCTATGAGTTTTGCCGAAATGCTCAAGTAAGTTTTCTCTTTGTTCGATTTCTGATGATTATGGATTGGGATCGTTGGATGGATAACCGTAGCTGCACATTCATGTAAAAGTTGAGTCTTTTTGCTCTCTTGATGATTTAGCTGATGGATGCATTGTCTGAATTGCTAGATACAACTATGAAGCTTTGCCATTTGCAGACTACATTGTAAAAATTTGGCAATAGATAGGAGAAGATAGATGGCAAATGCTTTGTTACATGACATGTATAGTATTCAAATGCCGTGATCTATGCTAGTCCAATACTTCATGGGTTTATGAAGTACAAAATCAAATCTTTGGATGCAATTGACTCTGCATATTAGACTATTATTATGGTGTTGGATAGGTTTCCTTAGTTATATTCCGATTAAGTAAACAAGATAAGTATTGGTTGATACCAAATTTGCAGTGTTCATATTATCTGAATACAGTAACATTACTATTAAATTTTCAGACGATGCCATTAAATAACATCTTAAGCTTGCTGGAATGTGGGTCCAATAACAAAGATACACAAGTTAAGCATGAAACAAACAATAATACAGCAATGGCTGAAATGCCTTAATTTATTCTACTCGTTTAACTATAATATTCATCAGTTCTCTTTAAAGGTATGCCTTCTTAACCATTTCCCCACTTTTGTTAAATTATATTATTTACTAGGCATCTACCTAGTTTATCGTGAATATTCCTTTTAGTAAATACACATCTATCTCTAAATTTTTTTCTTCTCATCTTTCCTAATCTGTCAATGCCATCTTCTAATAATTGAAGAAATACAAGAGCATAACTTCTGACGTACTACTTACACTAGTTTAGCCAAACATATCATCCCTTTGGAACAAGCAGTGCTAAACTTAGCTTGATTGATTGCTAACCAAAAAGTTGAACAGTTTACAACTTAGTTTGACACCTTTTCTGTTTTTGTTTTATTGAATCTGCTTTAGGTTCACTCTTGGTTCAAAATATAAGTAAGAATTAAAGAAGCATAACTAGCAGTTACGAAGTTGTGGTTTTCCTAGTTTTTTCCCTTGTTTAGTAGTGATCTTATTTTGTTATACTAATATAAGCAGAATGCCTCCTCACCTATTGGTTGTTGATTCACTTTTTGTCCTCCTTTTGTGTTTTATTGGATATTTAATTGTAGCATCTGCTATCTGATCAGAGCAAGTGTAAGTCCAGTATAATTAACACTTGTGCAATGGTTTATAGCATCATATAGCAACCATTACCAAATTCCGCATGTCCACCTATTTAGGGTTCTACATGGATCTTATGATGCCATTCATCTATATCTCAGGCCATATAGTTAGGTTATCATGCATAAAAGTTTATTTAGTTTGTTTGAAAAATTATATTCCCGAATTATTTTGATTATAGACTTTTTGGTGTTTACAGTGTTATAGTGATTATTACATGTAACCTTTGCCGGGAAATTTGTTGTAAATTCTGATTCTTGTCATATAAAGCTAGCTCTTGTTTTCCTGTATCATGATTCAAGTTCTGCCACAAAGCACTAATAATCATGGATTATTATTCACATTCTCACTGCAGATTAGTCCAGACAATGGATTACTCAGTTATAGTATTTGATACTGCTCCAACCGGCCATACTTTACGATTGTTGCAATTCCCATCAACTTTAGAGAAGGGACTTGAAAAAGTTATGTCTCTGAAGAATAGGTTTGGCGGCATGTTTAGCCAGGTAATTGCACTATTCTTACATCATTCAAGAGTTGATTGTATAGTTCAGGAGTATTGTTTGACTATCATGCTCTGCTCATTTTCTTGCTGGTGAAATTTGGTCAATTCAAATTCAGTATGAAACTTAGGAAGTGTGTGCTCTATTTTTTCAAAAGGAACAGGCTAATATAACCTAAACTTTCAAATTGCTAACAGATCTTGTTAAGTTTCAGCCTTGAGGTTGCCTTGATGGCAGCTCTATGTACAGAGTTTACAGAAAGATCTTTCTAGTGTTCTAATTTTCAAACTTTCTGTTGATGAACTGATTGAATTTATAATAACACCAAGGTAACCTTCACTAAGTTCCATCTTCTCTTGGCGGTGTCTGGTTATTACTTTCTCGATAGGCCTGTATCAGTGGTAGAATTATCACTAGTCATAATGATGGGTACTTGGACATGCTACTTGTATATATGGCTTCAGAGACTTGTTATAATCAGTTTCTTTGTTATTGATATTGACAGGCTACTCGTCTTTTTGGCCTTGGTGATGAGTTCAGTGAGGATGCTTTGCTAGGGAGGCTGGAAGGTATGAAGGATGTGATTGAGCAAGTAAACAACCAATTTAAGGATCCAGTAAGATCAGTTCCTTCATGATATCGTGTACAAATTCAATGTTATTAATTAACTCGCTAGTTTCCATTAGATATTTATGTTTTCAGTCTAGACTTAATATTGATATCGTTACATTCAGCTTGTGAGCATGGGCATGCTCTTCTGGTACTAGTAAGGGTTAATTTATACACAATCCTGAAACATCTACTATTACTAGGTGATATGATGTAGCAAGCTTGAAATAGTTGAGATGATCTGTCGTATATCTCTGTTTGTTTGTCAGTCATGTTCTATTTTGTTGGTTTTTAAATACAAAACATTCATGGCAATAAGTTGATGAAATTACAGATTATTTCTTTACTCATGAACTTGTTGCAACAGGATTTGACGACATTTGTCTGCGTGTGCATTCCTGAGTTTCTTTCTCTATATGAAACCGAGAGGTTGGTGCAAGAACTAGCAAAGTTTGAGATAGACACCCATAATATCATCATCAACCAAGTGCTTTTTGATGAAGAAGGTGCGTGACTACACTATCTATGTGTTTACTCGAAAATCCTAGTTGATATGGCCTATCCATTTGTGTAGCTGTTGAATCCAAATTGCTAAAAGCACGAATGAAGATGCAACAGAAGTATATCGACCAATTCTACATGCTCTACGACGATTTCAATATCACCAAATTGCCACTGCTCCCGGAAGAGGTAGTTTATAGTTGCGAACGATGAATCATTTATAGTTCAGCTCATCTTCCGTAGTGATTATGATGCGGGTTTTGCAGGTTTGCGGAATTCAAGCGCTTAGGAAGATGTCTCAACACTATGTCACACCCTATAAGCCTTCTCTTGCCCGGGGCACCATCAAAGAAGTTCAGGAGAGAATATCTATCTTGAGATTACAGCTCCAAGAAACGGAGTCAGAGCTAGAGAGGTTGCAAGAAGGGAAATAGAATATGCTTGATCGTTAGCGCTCTAATTTTTTCTCCAAGATCAATCAAAGTTGTCGATAGATCTTTCGCGGCCAATTTCATTAAAGCTTGCTACCCTATGAGATTCAGGTATAACTAAACTACACCAGAGTGCTAGGAGATTTCTATCTTTAAATTTCTGTTGTTTTACATAGTTTCAGCATACACTTGTTTTCATTTATCTGAGTTATTATTAATTGATTGGGAAAATAAGGCTGATAATAATTGTTTTCATATTATATTATGAAATTGTATTTCTCCTTTTTGGATTATGATCTGACCATATCAATTAAATTAATAGTTATTATTATTATTGCTAGCAATTTCTTTGAATAGCAATAAGATTGGAATCTTGTTAATATTGTCTTGGCAGATGTTGCAACTATGTTTGCATGTGGTTTGTTTTTTGTTTATTATTATTTAAATGCATTATTAGTCTTCCTAAATTATGATAGGAGAACAAATAAGAAGATATGGATGAATATTTTAAAACTTGAACACCTGAATTATTAAATAAATAAAATAAAAACAAATTAGTCTTCAAATTTATCCGACAGATGAAAGACTAGATGAATCAGGAAGAAGACGGTCTATAATACAACTTGAACACCTGAATTATTAAATAAATAAAGTAAAATAAATTGTACTAGGATGATAATTTGTTTTTTCTTTGTTGTAAATGAATAGAATATTCACAGATATAATGAGGTCGATAAGAGCTCATTATATTTGTTCAATATTTAAATACAAATCAAACAAATGAATAGACAATTATATTTGCTTATGTTTATTTTGTTGTTTATTTTTGAATAAAGTAGAAGATTGATTTAATCGTTATTCTTTTAAACCAATGCTATTATAAAGATTGAATCTTTTTATAAAAAAAATGTAATAGAAATCCATAGGAATACATCACAAAAAATGGAAATTATGTAAATATCAGTAAAACAAACTGATTATAATCAACAAGAATAATATACGGTTACGCTGTGCTCGAGGGGCAAATTGTCCTCCCTGGATAAATTTAACCATGTTGAGTTAGGTGTTTTAATATTTTTGATATTTTAGAATAAAATGTTTACAAGCAGTTTATTATTATTTTTTATTAAATTATATTTCCCCGTGCACCGAGGATTTAAATCTCAGTATCAACAAGAAATTGACTATCAAATTTGGACTACCAGGATAGTTGAGCTACCGGGTCATCGAGCTGGCCACGCTTCCTCATTTATCTGATGGGAGAACTGGGAAGACCGTCCGACTCTAGGATTAATTGGGACGAAAATCTGGATACCTAAATTATCAAAATATATACTGTCCATTTTCAAAATTAGTTGAGCATAATTTATACTCCAAAAGTATTCCACCTGGAAGTGTAAACGAATCGAACCAAACAATAAGAGCTTGAGCTCAAGTTTGGTTCGTTATCCCTAGGCTCGAGCACAATTCGAGTTCAATTCTAGCTTTAGTTCTTAAATTTGAACTTGGCTCATAATAAAATTAAATAACTCAAGCTCGGTTTGAAAAAGTTCCTTTAAAAATTAAACAAACTTAGTTTAAGCTCAGCTCGAATTTTTTTTAAAAAAAAATTAAACGAGCTTAGTTCAAGTTTATTTAAGATAATTAACTATAATAATTAATAATATATTATTATATTTATTATATATAAAATAAGATAAATGAACCTTTTAATAAATATATTTGTAAACTTCTTAACAAACATGTCCGCGAACCTCTAAACAAACATATTTACGAGCTTACGAATCAAATACTATTATACTTGAGCTCAGCGCGATAATATTTTTAAGCTTGAAATTAGGTTTGAACTTGGCTTGTTAACTTAATCGAATGAACATTTTTCCGAACTAAGACCTAAATAGCTCGTGAATGACTTAGCTCATGTACCTTCTTTCTTCCAAAGAATCCAAACATTAATTTCAACATTATCTTCCTTTACAATCTGGCTTCGCCTTATTCCATGATCACAAACTTAAACACAAATATTCATATAGTTAACTCAAACCATACATTGCTTTATGTCCAAATGCAAATTCCTTGTGATTCGGAAAAACTAGCTTTTGAATAATAGTGGCAGCAAATCAATATAGAAGATGATTAAATTTCACATTAGTCAATACTTAATAGTTAGAACAAACACGAAAATACATGAAGTTGTCGAGAAAAAGGCTAACTCACCCATTTTTCCATGACAGTTTGCATTTCACTCATTGGATGGGGGCTAGAAGATCGATCCATAACTTGTAGTAGTTGTAAGCTATAGCAAGTCATAGGGCAACTCTCCTTTGGTAGGCCATTTCCCTAAAACAATAAGACCTTAATTGGGTGTTCTATTTTATAGGGGAACACACTCATATCGACAAGATTAACATTCAAAAAATGAGGACATTTTTAGGTTTGAATACATCATCAAGGAAAATGGGCAGCTATATATAGACACCCTACTTAAGAAATATAATGATGTGTGTAGTCATTGATCGAACAATCGATAAGTAACTACCTATACATATTGTTGAAAACATGAATGCATGCATGATTTTTTTTTTATCCATAAATTTGACTTCCCAACTTTATAGCCTGCCAAGGAAGAGTAAGCCCTAAGACTAAGTTGCTTAAGTAAACCCTGAATTAATATCGCCTATTCGACATGTTCCTCTCCTTCCTTTGCTATCCCTCAACCTTGCAGGGTCCTTTTATAAGTAACAGGCAAGATGTTAGATGCCAAGAGCAATGTAATGGCATATGCCAAGGGCATGAAAGGTTATACCATGGATATTATTCTTCTTGCTTCCATGATATCCATGGCAAACAGTTCATAATTCTGGTTCAAATGAAAGTCTATTACTATTTCAATCGGACCGGAACACACTTAGCAATAGGCTGGAGAGAAAGAAGAGTGAGTATGGTGGATGCTTTGAAAGAGATTGATGCCATTCCTTTACATCTCCTTTGTAAAGCTATAGGAAATAATGGGCAATGAGAGAGACCCTTGGGTGGCATATCCTTATGTAATATTCTTTGTAAGCTTTTGAGAATTCTACGCTACTGAGGCTTTGGGATGTACCTTGTCATAGTATTTGTTGGGCTCAGTGAGACTAAGCCATCGTGCCGCTTAACTTGAGAGCCTTGGGATCTTGTTTGAGTTGGAGTTGAACCGAATAGCAAACCCTAAATCAATCTGAAAAGCATGCTTCAAAAACAAGATTAGCCTAAAGCAAAATTCCTATAGAAAAATAACTAACCAAATCCAACTTGTAAGAAAAAAAAGCTGTTTGGACTGGCAAAGCTGACAAGCAACGAGGCAAATGGTTCACCCTCTAATGCAATTTTCAAACTTCTTTGCTTCAGAGTTGGCCGAAGATCAATGATCCGGTGGGATCACTTCCCTTCCTCTTGGAGCTGCCCTAGCAAAATTGAGCACAACTATGCCATCGCCAAGCTAAGAGAAATCATTACATGGGTTTAGATTATATAGCACACCATAGCATTATGTACTTCCATTACTTTTCAAATATTAAAGGCCAACCTTCCATAAGAGGACAAGTTGTGATTAGCAAAAAATGGAAGACATAAAACCAAAAACTAATAGGCAAAACCAGCTTTATGGTAGCCCAAACACAAAGTCAGATTAAGCCCTATGTGAAAAGAGATCATCAGATCAATAACAACAGTCAAATATACTAAACCTGCAGTTCCTAATTGTCCGAACACGAAACATAATCATAGGGATGCAATCATATCCTACTCTTGATCAATGACATTATGCATAGAGATCGATCCCCCAGAATTTGGCCGGTTGATTTGTTCTGTACTTCCGATCGATACCTTTGATCTCCTCCATGTCCTCGTCTGATATGGCAAAATCAAACAACTTGAAATTCTCGTGTAGCCTTTCGACCTTCGAAGTCTTGGGTATAACGACAGTGTTTCTCTGGATGCCCCACCTGAGAATGAGTTGAGCGGCTGTCTTCTTGTATTTCTCAGCCAAGGTCTGATCATTTCCAAAGAAAGAAAATATCAGATTATTAATTGATAGAATGATTAATAATTATGTCAGAATGCAAAAGCTCACTGAAAATAGGGGTATCAACATCTAATAGCTTCTTCACCTTTGTTACAGTTAACAAAGTTATTATATGTATTAATGCTTTAACTATAGGGTATTATGTGGAGTCGTATATGTATATATGTCACATAATAATTCTCTTGATAACTGTACTACAATATTTCATCCCTCTCAATTACCTTTATGACTGGATCATCAAGGCAGGAAATGGTGCCAAACCATTCTGCATTAGCAGCAGCACCACCAATAGGTGTATGAGCAGTTACACAGATTCCATGCTTCTGGCAAAATTTGACAAGAGAATCCCGTTGAAAATATGGGTGAGTCTCAATTTGGTTCACTGAAGGCTTGATTTTGGAGTATGCCAAGCAATCTCTTGTGAGAAATATATCGTAGTTGCTGCACAAGTAGACTATTGATCAGTATAGACAATTAAGCCGTAGATGCCAAGATTTATAACAATGGATTTGAGATTCATGTTACAAAATTTTGTTTAACATCATGCTTGCAGCAGACTGATAAACAATAGGGGTGCATTATACAGGATTCTTTCGTATAGACCTAATTGCAGACTGATAATGTGCAATAAATTTAATTGTAAGCAAACATATAACAATAAGCATGATACTCAAAGAAATATTGGTTAAACCATTTTTTATAGAAGTTCAATTATCAACAAGCGTACATTCACCATTAGGATCCTTAAATCTAGGATCTTTAGTCTTACATAGTGAGCCACAAAATGAGTGTAAAGCTTGCATTCCTTGTGCCTATCATAACTATGTCAGTTTCAAAATATACTTACGAACTGCAAAAAAGTATCTATCAATGCTAAATTTTTTATCATTATAACTTAATAATTTGTCACTAACGTTTGGGTGAGAATAATTTTGATGTTACATTCCTCGACCTAAGTTATGTGACATTAGTGACAATTTTTTCATTATTAATAGACAGTTTATTCTATAGTATCATCATTAAAAAAAACAACAGTGATAAAATTGTTATGGATTTTATCACATGTATAATCACTATCTAAAAAATTTATCATTGAAAATACTTTTAGTAACAACTATGCGGGTTAAAATCAAGTGGATTGGGACCAAAAATTTCAATGGAATCAGAATCAATTTCAGCCTAAAAGGCAAAGAAAGATTGGATACACTTCTTTACTGTTATGTACAAATAGAGTAGTAGTTAGACCTAAGATCTCAACTAATTTATAAAAGAGCAAAACCTTGCTGAATCAAATCTTTGCATATTGTGGTTTAGGTAAAACTATACACCTATTAAACTTTGGCTGTGTCAATAATATTTAATAACACAAATCCATTCAGCAGAGTAAGAGAACTTTCATCTTTCATCCTACATATCAGACATGAAAATGACTAATTTGCATTGTTAATACTCATGATTCATGTATGATTACTGAAACAATGCAATATAAACTTTAAAACAAACAGAAAAAGTAAAACAGAGGATTATTGAAGTGCAACCACAACAATGCACCTAATTCCAATGCTCCTAACCAATCCCAAGTTAACAAGTTCCTCCATTGCATGCCAAGTGGTCTCAAGCGATATGGTTATATCTATGTCGAGAACACCATCATCACCAAGAGCACTATCTGTTGTTCCAACCCCTACATGCATGAATATCCAAATCTTGTACGTAACGTTTTAGGATGACAAAGTCAAGAAGGTATTACTTGCGCATATTGGGAATAATTTTACCAGTATGTCTCGTAGCTACTGGAAAGTGAACAAGGTAAAGATCAAGATAGTCTAGCTGGAGTTTCTTCAAGCTGTCCTTGCAAGCCTCGAGCACATGCCCGTGATCTGAATTCCATAGCTATCACAACACTCATAGACAAAATTAAGGACAAAACAAGTAATAAAAATAGAAAACTGCATATAAAGATTCACATTAATAGTACATTAAAATACCTTGGTGGTGATGAAAACTTCTTCTCTTTTGACAAGTCCAGTACGAAAAGCCTCTGCAAGTGCTTCACCAACCTCAGCTTCATTCTGGTAATCAGCTGCACGGGGCGGGACATTTTTAGCAGCAATTTTGGTTTTTTCCCAAATAACATTCTAAAAATAAGGCACGGCTAAGATCGGGACTTCCGTTCGTAGAACGTGGAATTAGGGATAACCGTTTCCGATAAAAAGGGGCGAAAGACAGCAGAATCAAATCTGTACTATCTTCTTAGAGATAAATCAGTACCGGCGCAGTCGAGATGGCGATAGCCGATGGTGAGGGCGGAGAGGATGAGATCTCGGATGGACTGGGTCTCCATCCGCCATACGCCGAGGCCGACGATGGGAATCCTGTGGCCGCTGCTCAGGGTGATCGGCTCCGCCATGGATCCCCTATTGCTATTGCTGCCGCCGCCGATTGCCGCTTTGGGTTCACCGTCAAGGGCTACCAATAACGCGGATAATGCCGACTGCAAGTTTGCATTTGGATTGAGCCCAAATCAAAACCGACCAATCAGTGCACATTGAACCAAGTCAATATATATTGATGTGGATTATGATGGTGATAGGTAGTTAAAATTAAAATAATGTGGTAGTTCCGTTTAAAAAGGGACAGCATCCCTTCATTGGGCTCCGGTTAATTGCCAAGGCCAGTGCAAAAGTTCTTAAATTCAGCGAGAGGAGGTTATAATCTAGTTGGAAAGGGATAGTCAACTCTTACGCCAAGTGAATCA
>JBBMJZ010108046.1:0-22299 GCA_037833815.1 Zingiber zerumbet | reverse complement strand
GTGAAACCGAGCTGGCGGTGCCACGTCTGCGCGTCGCTCACGGTCGCGCACAAAGCGTCGCCTAGCATATCAAATCTCTCTCTATATATTATTATTATTATTATTATTATTATGGGTTGTGAATTTATCATCGGTAATAAAAGCTTTCTGTAATTTAATCCGAAATAAAACTCAATCCAATCCCTCAACTCCTGAGCCGTCGTCTTTTCCGGAAGGCGAATAGAAAGAGTAGAAGTGATGGCTACTCTCGAGGGGCAGGGATCCTCTAGTCAGAATTATGATCATTCTTGAGCCCCCATTCATTAATTAATTAGATGGATTGAACCTCACATTTTAAACAGATGGGTCAAGTCCACCCAACTAATAAATTAACATGGCCTCTTCTCTTCTGATCCAAAATAAATTCTGTACAGAAGCTGCCGCCGCCGCGCGATCGAGGAGTAGAACGGAACAAACCCTATTTCTGCCCTCATTTCGAGTGTTGGTTGTTGATTTTGTTTTGTGTGGGCTTCGGATCCGTAGCTATGCAGACAGAGGCGCTCCCCCTGGTCGCCAAGTTCGAGCTTTCTGAGGATCCTGATCGATCAGTGTGAGTTCCTCTTTCGATAAGGATCAATTTTGTGAAAGCAAATGCTTAGATTGGTCAATGAGAAGGGTGATGCAGGGTGAGGCCATGCCGTGAGTAGTCAAATAGTAACCGCAATGTGATGGCTTCAGCACTTGCGCTTTGTCGATGCAAAAATTAATGCTATGCATACACATAATATTTGATGTATTTGCAAAAGCTTTGTATAATTGATCTAGCTCTCACATCATTAACTGGGTCAATATTTCTAATACATAGTTATGAGAATTAGAGTGGAATTCTATTTTCAACAGGTTTCCCAAAGGTGTTCCATGGGTTCGATACCATGGTACTTACAAAGACTTGGATATCAATCTAGTATGGCCAGGGAAAGATACAATATTGGGTAAAATCTCTTCTGTTTCAGATTTCTTAATTCATATGTGATGTTGGATAGTTTATCTCACCTCTTAGTGAGATTCTTTGTTGTTATCAAGGCACCTCTATTTTAGTATAAGATTTATTGTTGGGTAAATGACAATGACAGTTGAAGAATAACAATGTTGCTTCTTCTAACAGGAGCTCAGTAGTAAATCTTTTCTTTTATCCCTCTTATCTATATTTACATGAGTGAACTATGCTGCATAGCTAGTTATATAATTAATCGTTTTTCTATAATTGTAGCTTATATCACAATTCTTTTAGAGTTTATGGGCATTTATAGTTTCTACCAAGAATTGAGTTGGAATATTATTCTTTTAAGGTGACGGAATTAGTTCAATCAATAAATAAACTAAGTGACTTGGATAAGGTTTGTGAATATCTATAAGATGCATAGAGTTTGTCACTTTTTTTCCTCCTTTTTTTTTCATTTAGATCAATTGATTGCTGTGTTAACTATGCTCTGAGATGTTTCATACTGAGGTGAAACTCAAGAGCCCCCTAACTGTTTCTGCCAGTTAATGGTTCTAATCTAGCATTTGAAGCTCAGAGTTCAACTTAGAGCAGGGATTTCTTTCTCTACCGAAAGTTGTGATTGAATTTTTATACTAATTTCAGGTGTTGGTAGTGTTGGCACCCAGGTTTAAAATCTCGATCAATGCTGAAGTTTTTGTCTCAAACTAAAACGATACGATTTCGGTATCTTATCGTGTCATGCCGATACAGTTTCAATATTTTTTTTATTTATATATAATAATTATTAGATAAACATGTTTATTTTGTATAATTTAAAGATGTATTAATACATCATAATAAAGTTTAAAATTTCGACCCGTGTCGAGGTTTCGGTCTCAGACCGGAACGATATGGTTTCGGTATCGTATCGTGTTGTGCCGATATAGTTTCGATATTTTTTTATTTATATATAATAATTATTACATAAATATATTATTTTGTATAATTCAAAGATATATTAATATACCATAATTATATAAATTAATTGTTTATTCATTTAATTAATTATTAGTTTAAATCTTATATATTTAAAATAGTAAAAAAAAATCAAAATATCAATTAAACAACAAAATAAAATAAAATAAAATAATAATAAGAAAAATTATCAGAATATAAATATGATTTATTAGAAGTTTTTTAGAATTTCTTTAGAATTTTTAAATAAATTTAAAACAGTAAAAAAGAATTTTTTATAATATCAATAAATATTTTTTAATTTTTTAATTTTAAATATATTTTTATAGGGATAATTTAATTAGGGTTTATAAAAACCTATTCATATATCACATTTTCAATTGGGAATTGTTTAAATTAATTAAATCTTTTTTCTTTTACGACAGTACCCGTACCAGCACCGCGATCTCGCGAGTCCCGCGAGTAGCACTCGGGCCAGCAGAGGCGTTGATCGCAAGTGGATGACGAAAGAAAAAGTTGTTCTCTTGCTGTGCCAGTTTCGCTTCCTCACCGGAACGGTAAATTTCGACGATTTTGGCGGCATAGCTTGACACTTCAAACCTGGTTCAAGCCCCCAAGTCGTAGCGCAGACAGTGGGTGCATGTCATTTCTAGCGTAATGACCAAGTCGATTCTCAGAAACTAACGACTAGGGATTTACCCACCATGCGCCTAATGCCTGTATACCTACATTTACCTCCCTCCATATCGGTGGAACCAGCACTAGGAGAGTTGTTAAGGTAGCCGATCTTTTTTTTTTTTAATACAGTTCCAATAGAATCTTTTTTTAACTAATTTCAAATTAAATAATCGAAGTTCACAACTCACGACTCAAACAATTATAAAAACAATATCCAACAACAATTTGATAATAACTTTCAAATTACAAGAATTTTAAATGCACATATCGAATAGCTATGATACTCATATTTATGAAATGATTTCATTTCTAGCCGACTCCACCTAGTGGGATAAGGCCTGGTTATTGTTGTTGCCAGTTTTGAATATTGTTAAAATTTTGTTTTATAATCTTTAATAATATTTTCCCTATTGGCCCTAGGGTCTTAGCTTCACAACTGTCCAACTGAATATGGAATTACAGACTGCATGTTATGGCATATCCAGGTAAACATATGTCCAGCAATAGATTCCACAAAATGATCATGCATGTATGCTTACAACCATTTAACCAGTCTAATAGCAACGAATTACCTAACAATATTTTATGAACTAATGCTTAAGTAAACAATTGTACCTGACTACAGTGAGATTGTAACCACTTCGTGAAACAGGAATGCTTGAAAAGATTTGTAATTAACCGAGTGATGGTTAAAAGATTTGCTGGTTGAGGAGTTGTTGTGACTTTTGCTAATGCTTCCATCAGAACAGCTGAGAGCACATAGGCATCCAACATCAAACTTGAAAATTACAAAAATTTCACTCACAAAAATTTGTGATTGCTTGCATGCCCAAGCTCAAACAACTAGTACATATGAAGAAGGCAAACTGAAAGAGACTTTTTGATAAAACATACCATTCTCACTCTCAATATGTTTATGAAACAAAGTAGCTCCATTAGGGTGCAAGACAAACATTCGCAAAATATCTATCCCTGCAAGACAAAACCAAATGATCAATTATACACATGAAAAACTGGATAAAGCTAAAAAAACAAATTATAAAGGGAAGATAATTATGAAACTAGGTACCTATATGTACACATCACTGAAAGGACAGAGAAATGAAAGCTGATAACATCCATTTTAAGTAAATGCAAGAGAAGAATGCACATTAAGAAACAAAAAGGGAATACCAGGAAACAGCATTTGCACTGGCCATGATTTTAATATCTTCAATAGTAGAGTTATGTCAACATCTGCAAAGGAACTGCTACTATACTGTGAAGTATCTTTTAGAATTTTCACTATAGCTGCGAGCCTTGACAACTCAAGCTCTGAAAATGACAATGAGTTCTCCTAAAAGAACGAGAATAAAATAAACAAGTGAGGTATATGAAGATAAAAAAACACAGTAGGGTACAATCATACTAAGAAACTAACAAATAAGTAGAAAAAGATAAAGACCCCTTGCAGATACAAAGAAAAGACATGAGACAGTGCAATTCATAATTACTTGAATTGTTTAACAAGAAAGATGAAGCTCTGTACTGCTCTAATTCGTACAAATATTAGCAATTAATAAGAACGTACAAGGTGAAAGAGAACACAATTGTTCAAAAAGCAAACATCTATTATGCTAGGATTAACATAATTGTAAAAAAGATCTAACCTTGTAAAGAGATCATCAACTACAATCAGTTTCATAGCACACACAGGAGGACAGATCATTGGCATCATATAATAGATTAAGAATGCATAAAAGATATAAGATGACCACGGCATGCATAGAATATTTGCACTGGCATTCTTACAGAACAAACAAAAACTAACAAGCAGCATAAGTAATACCCCATCTGTCAAGAATGCTTCATTGAATTCTGAAATCTTCTTTAGAATTCCATCAAACTGTGCCGAATCAAAGTAAAGCATCCCTATCTAGAAAAAAAAAAGAAAAAAGAAAAATTAACTTGCGTAACATAAGAACTATCTCGTTGCACAAGCTAACTACCAAAGATGACACTAAATCAGCTAAATTGCTTTCACAACAGTTGTGACACATAAGGTTAGCAATATCCACAAATAAATATTAGCATGGGAGACACAAACCAGTGTTTTTACTGAGTTTATTCCTTTAAGAAAGGGATAGAGCATCCCTAAGTATAAAAGATCAGATAAGGTGTCTACTTGTATGTGTTTCTTTGTATGTTTGTGTGACTATCATATGCATGCCACCCAGAAGAGTTTTATTATCATTATAAATTAAATAATATCAATTAGCTCCAAAGTAATTTAAAGTTGAAGGGAATGGAAAAGCTTTTCATTCATTAATATTGGTGTGGATGCCAATGTACAAAGGTAACTAATAGATTATATTGATACTGCACAGAGTTAATGGTATTTCATAACTAATGGATCGAGCAGCAGCTCGCAGACCACCTGGAAAAGAATATTTATTATTCGATCCATACCCTGGCATAAGAAGCCCAATAGGAGCAATATTTGACATGGCGATCCATAAAGAAACACCTATACTAAGATTGGCTAAAACAAGGCGCATTGACAAACAGAGATTTCAATCCAACCATATCCATAGTCAATTAAAACTAGTAGAAACCTTTGGAATATGCTTGAAAAATGGTACTGGTTCAGCCCCTACAGGAATCAAAGCATAAGAACACACGTTAGAAAAAAATAATGCATCATATGAATGATCCATGCAAATATGTAGCTGTTATAAAAAGTTGAAAGTACCATAATTCCCATAGTTCATTCATAATACATATGCACAAAGTAAAATGCACAAACCTCGTGTAATAGATGATTGTCCAGGTACATATGCGTGAGCTGAAACAGAAAATAACAAATTCAGCTTGAATAGCTAATAGTTATATCCGAATATTAGACATAGTAAATGAATAAGGACTTCTCATACAGCCTGTATAAGGATCCTGAAAAGATGAATCAAACGAAAAATCCTTTTGCCCAGTGTTCTGCAGTATAAACTCCACAATCTGTTGGCGGTAAGAAAGAGGCAGACCTTCTTTCAAAAGCCATTTATCAGCAACTGTATACGGATTATCTGCAAAAGAACAGTACCATAACAATGAGGAAACAAAACAATTGGACAAGAGAAGGTTATGTACAAGGGAAGCAGAAAAGGTTGCACACGTGCCTCCTAAAGATATGTTAAAACAGATGCAACAGATAGCAGCCCTAACAAAACATCAAATTCACCTTTATACTAAACTCTTACCAATCACATTTCAAATTGAATATTACATATGTTTCTAAAAAAAAAGGAAATGATCTTGAAATATATGAAAAAGGCAACAATGCACTATCCAACAATACTAAAGTAGGAAATATAAAACCGAAAAAAAATAGAAAAAAAAACGAGCCAAGAACTTATATGCTTTTAGTTAAACAAACAACTTTAATTTGTTTTATGACATTGAGAATACTTACCTGTTCGATTATATGGCAACTTACGAGCAGGCTCACCATCCTCAATATCAACATCAAAAACTGAAATCCAGAATTAGAACTCCATTAGAGATAGAAAACTAAATGCTATTTGAACACAAATATCTGAAACATATGACTCTGAAGCATACCATAATCATAATGTATACCATCCAGGACCTGATTACTAGAGCCCTCTCCTGGCCCATCAACTAGTTCACCAATCTGGTCATTTAGTAAGAAAAAAGATGAGCTTACCAACGTGGCAACAGGTCAAAACGTTGATTAAAACTGTAAAAATAAAGGTGAGATCTTAAGCACATAACAATAGAACCAAACTGTAAGCATTAAAGAGAAATGAACTTAAATATGTGATATCAGACTTTGAATCGTCACTCTGGTTAATCCTGCAACAATTTTGCCACATATTTATAGTTACTATCGGGGTGGCAAAAGTTGACATGGCCAACCCAATCCATAATTTTGCAAGTTTGGGTTTGAGAAAAACAAGTTGAGTTCAGGTCTCAGGTCATAAACAGGTCAGTGTCAACCCATTTATGAACCACAAATAAGTAGATCATGTCAGGTAAGCTATAAATATATAGTATAATAGCATATATATATTATAATATATAAGTATAGGATTATATTTTAAGTTTTTGTATAATTACAAAATATTTAGTATCTTATTTCTATTTAAAAGTTATTTGAGTTTATTAAATGGGTCGTGTCATTCAACCCATCTATGACTCGTTTAATTATAAATATATTACATGGCTCATTTATAACCTTTCTAACCTGTTTAATTAAACGGGTCGTAAACAAGACATGTGTGGGTCGTAGAATTTGGCCGTTTATTAAATAGGTCAATTTTGGTTGAATAAGATAGCGGGTCAGCGAGACACAATCCAACCTGTTTATGACCTGCTAAACCAAATTGCATCCCTAGGTTACTATTTCCATCAAGATTTATCATCGCGATTGAATAAGATAATGAAACAATAGGGAACTAATTTGAAAAAAAAAATCAAATAAAGATGTTTCTTTGTAAAAATAACTGGAAAAAAGTATAGCTTCTATCTAAAGGCATACTTTGTCCCATCTAAACTCTTTGGAGTTCCAGGAATAAGCAACACCATTATCACCTTCTCTAATGATCTTCGTCTGTCCCTCCTTGGTACCTATTTACAACAATGGGCATAAGGATAAGGCAAACTTAGGTACCAAAATATCGAAGAGTGAGCATGACCATAAATCAAGAAAACATATAGCATAAAATAATTTTCATGCAGCAGTAAGGAATCCCTAAACACCAATAAGCCATTTTGCTGTAGATTGATGACTTGCAAATTTTCTCAGAGTTGGACCCAATAAATGTAACTTCATCAATAACCAAAGAAACATAAAATGAAGAAAAGCTTACATAAAGGTGTAGCACTTATATACTTTGTAGTAAAAGCAAAATATAAATCTGCAGATCATTTATGCTCAACAAAAATTGGGATGTAAAAGATACTAGACCTGGAACTTGCAAGGCCTCCAAACCAGGAAGATCTGTCAAGTTATAGCCACCAACTTTCTTCCTGAGATAGATTTACCAGATTAATAACAAACTTGAATGAATTGTTGAAAAAAACTTATATAAGCATAATATAGAGTTGCGATTTTTGGCTCATGAAACTATCTTATGAAAGAAGTGAACAAAATTAATTGCATACAAGTATACAACCATTAGGTCATAAAACGCCACCTGACTCAATAAGGAAATTATGTTTATCCTTACAAACTAATATGTCTAGTATAAATTTCCAAACTATTTGGGTACCCCTATTGATCAGGTGTAACCATTTCTAGACATAGCAATTCACACACTTTTTATCTACACCTATGATGGATGCTCACAGGCATGTCAAACACAACAGTGAGAAATATCAATTGTCTAATATTTAAGGTCCTAAATCAGATTAATGCATCAAACTATTCAGCACAATATAATTTTTAACTTTTCTTGATAACCAACAACTGGTCTTGCTAACTTTGCACAGTGAGAGCACAACTTACCTGCTCGTTTTATATTGAGAAAGCTCCAATGCAAACGCTTCAAGTTCCAATGGATCGCAGAAGCAATCTCTATCTAATGTCCATATTCTAACAGTTCCATCTGAGCATGCGGTAACAATATCTCCATTTTCCAAAAATTTGACATCCCAAACACATCCAGGATGTTCAATGCTTTGAATGCATGCTCCATCTGCTTTGTTAAAGATTTCATAATAAGATTCTGATAATCAACTAAGACATATTGTTACAATTACAATGAGAAAAACAAGCATTCAAAATAGCATGTTTCTGTTAGCTAAACCTAAGATTTTGCAAGTTTTTTTACTAACAACAGAGGAAAAAAATTCAAAAATGGGAGCAGTAAAAGGGAACAATTTTCCATTTAGTGTGTGTCATATTTAGGGGGAAAAAATCACCTCTCCATATCTTAAGGAAATGGTCTTCACTTCCACTAGCAATAAGTCCAGATGCATGAGCATCTACAGAATATACCAGAGAAGTGTGACCCACCATCTCCATCAGGACTTGACCAGTCAATGCCCATAATTTGATGGTACTGGCACCATTGAAAATTTGTCATGATCAGAACTTGGATAAATATATAGGAATTCCATATGAAACAAAATGTATGAAAGGAAGCAATTCATTAAAAGGAGAAAAACAAATTCATAGCATAAAAAAATGTGCATGTCAACAAATATTGTGTTAATTGAGATAAAAAGAATTCATAATCGTTATTGAAGAGTCAGACACATTTATATACAAACTAAAATCTATCTTACAAAATTATAATTAGGATTATTGACAATTTACCTAATTGATCGATATATTAACTAATATATATATAGATAATATGATAACAAATATATACACAAATATGGAAACTTATATATATATATATAATACTCCCCCTTAAGTTGAAGCATAGATATTAATCGTACCCAATTTGTTACAAAGATAATCAACCTGAACTCCACTAAAAACTTTTGTGAAGATGTCCCTAAGTTGTTCTTGTCTTTCATATATCTGATAGAAATCAAGTTTTGTTGAATTTTCTCATGAACAAAATGACAATCAATTTCAACGTTCTTAGTTTGCTCATGAAACACAGGATTTGATGTAATATGAAGAGCAACTTGGTTATCACACCACAGTTTTGAAACCTGTCAAATATGCATCCAAAAAACATTCAATATAAATGTGCCCATGATTTTTATATATGATACCTGTCCGGGTGCTCTCTTCAAGTAACACAAAATTTGTTCTAACACTGCCCAACGATGAACGGTTGGAGATGATATAAACTGATTGACAATACTAACTAAATCTGGACGAGTTACGGTAAGGTAATTCAACTTCCCAACCAACCTTCGATATCTCTTATGATGTTCAATAGTTCCCCATCTTGTTTGAGGTGCGTGTTCTGAATCAACACTACAAGGCTTTGCCCCCAATTTTCCTTTGTCCTTGTCTCAGTTAACAAGTCGAGGACATATTTTCACTGAGATAGAAATATACCTTTTTTACTCCTTGTAACCTCAACACCCAAGAAATACTTTAGCACCCCCAAATCTTTCGTATGAAACTAGGTATGAATGAAAGATTTAAGATATGAGATTCCTATAGTATCACTTTCAGTCATAATAATATCATTCACATACACAACTAATAGAATGATACCAGGAACACAAAATGGCCAGACTTGCTTTTCATCGTACTAAATTTTTCAGCAACCTAACTAAATTTTCCAAACAAAACACGAGAACTTTGTTTCAAACCATACAAAACTTTTCGAAGACGACAAACTCGCCTTGACTCCCCTAAGCAACAGACCTAGGAGGTTGCTCCATATACACCTCCTCTTAGAACATTCTTGATATCAAGTTGATGTAAAAGTTGATGTAAAGGTCAATTACGAGTAGCAGCCATTGAAATAAATAATCGAATAGATGTTAACTTTGCAACAAGAGAAAAAGTGTCAGAGTAATCCACACCATAGGTTTAAGCATAGCCTTTACCAACAAGACAGACTTTTAATTTGGCAACCGATCCATCCGAATTGACCTTAACTATGAATACTCATTTGCATCCAAAAACCCTTTTCCCTTAAGATAGATCAACTGAGTCCCAAGTGTCATTGTCATCTAAAGCATTCATCTCCTCTATCATTGCATCTTTCCAACTAGGATGAAATATGGCATCATGGCCAGTTTTAGGAATAGAGGTAGGCAATAAAAGAGCACGAGGAAGATGACAAGCCATTATAAGAAACAAAAGAAGAAACAAGATAAGTACACTGGCATTTACCTTTGCATAACGCAATAGGAAGATCATCGCTCGGGACTGGATCTGATGACGAAGTGGTAGGTGTAGGACATGAATCAAGAGCTTGGCGCCTAGAGTAGACTTGAATAATAGGCGACTTAACAAAAGCCGGTTATGGGGCGGGTGCGAAGGATGTAATAGAATACATCAACAAATCATCATCCTTCCTTTAACGAGTCAAAATAAATGAGGACGGGAAATAAGGTGTATCTTCCATAGAAGTAGCATTAATTAAAAAAAATATTTGTTTATATTGGGGCAAGAACACCTATAACCTTTACGAGAATAAAGGAAGATACACTTCAAAGACTTGGGATCTAATTTAGTGACATGCGGACGAACATCCCGAATAAAACTATATCCTAGGTTAACATGAAACAATGACTTATTGAGATAAGGGATTTTGTAACAGATCTCACCATGAGATCAAAGGATGACGTGCAATTAATGAGAAAACATGGTGTAGAAACTGCATAAGCCCAAAAAAGGTTTGGGAACATTCATTTGAAATAAAAGGGCTTGTACAGTTTTAAGATACTTGTTTTTACGTTCAGCCACACCATTTTGAGATGGATTATTAATTCAAGAGGTTTCATGAAGCATGTCATTCTGACCCATATAAAACTGGAATGAACCGGATATATATTTCTTGGCATTATCACTTTGCAAAGTATGGATGGACGCATTGAACTGAGTTTTAATCTAGGCACAAAAGGCAAAAAATATAAAAAATAACTCCGAACAATTTTTCATTAAATATAACCAAGTTATACGAGAATAATCATCCACAAAAGTAACAAAATACCTAAAACCAAGTTTAGATAAAATAGGACAAGGACACTAAATATCATAATGAACTAATTCAAAAGGAATAGTAGCACGTTTATTTACTTTAGGACTCGAACTAAGATGGTGATGTTTTACAAACTGACATGACTCACAATCTAATAAAGACACCTTATCATATTGTGGACAAAGTTTTTTGAGCAAAGGAAGAGATGGATGTCCCAACCTACAATGAGCCTCGAAAGGAGAAGTGACACTCGAGCAAGCAAAAAAATTTGAGAACGGTATGTCAACAATACAGAGGTCTCAAACTCATGTCCTTTACCAATAATCTTCTTTGTTAAAAGATAAATAAATAATGATCAGGAAAAAATGAGATGCAACAATTAAGATTACAAGTTAGTTGACTGACAGAGAGCAAATTAAAGGACAAATTAGGTAAATGTAAGACAGAGAACAGAGGAAGAAAAGGGGTATGATTAATTGTGTCAGATCCACGAAGAAAAGGGATAGAGAACCATTAGCTAAAGTAACGGTAGGAGTATTAGCTTTGGACTGAAAAGTAGAAAAGAGACTAGAATTACGTGTCACATGATATGTGACACCAGAATTAATGACCTATTTGGAGGATGAGGAAAGAAGACATGTATTTTGTTTACCTGAATAAGAAATAGTAAAGAGGAAGATGAAGACTTGAGTGATTCATGATATTTTAAGAACTTGGCAAATTTACAAGGACTGTTTATGCAATATGGGCCAAGTGTTTTTGTTGATTTTTATATTGAAGCTTTCTACACTCAAACTTCGTATGGTCTTGCTTACGACAGCAGTTACACACAATACCACCCAAATTCGGCGTTCGAGTTCCAAAGTCCCGTGAGCCACCTCCTTTGTTTCCATTGTGATAAGTTGATCTTCCAGGCTCATAATTAGTCTTGCAACTCACCAAAGCACCACTAAGCGAAACAAGTGCAGTATTTTCTGTACGAAGAATACAACTAAATAAATCTTGTAAAGAGGAAACCTCAGAACCAGAGAAAACTTGTGACTTAGCAGACTAAGTCAGGAAATAGGCCAACGAGGAAGCTCATGATAATAATATGCTCTCATTGGCGTTGTTGAACCTTAACATCAGAGCTACAAGGCAACAACATATTAAGCTCCTCATATATCTTCTTGAATGCTATAAAATAATTGATCAAAAGTTGATCTTGTTTTTCCACAAGGTAAAATGCTTTGCAAACCTCATACATGCGAAAGAGATTCTCTTTTCCATAGTATAGAAATTCCAAGCAATCCATTAGTTCTTTAACAAATTCACAGTGATTAATTAAACAAATTACCTCACTATCAATACAATTCCGAATCTAAAGGAACAAGTGAACATCCTCTCTAATCCATGTCTACTTCAAATCATCTTGAGGAGGGTCGTCAGTCAAATGACCATCTTTGTCAATACTTCGTAGATAAAGACGAATAGTCTTACTCCAATCCAAATAATTCAAACCATTTAGCTTACAATCTATGATTTTAGACATCGCACCACATCTGTCACAATAAAAGACTTATTTTCAACCATAAGATATTATCTCAAAGTACGTGAAATAAGATATGAAAGAGGGAAGACTTCTCTGTTTTGTGCAAAAAGGAAGACCAAGATGCGGCTACGACCGCTCAGACCACGGGATGAAGGATGTAGCAAATGAAGGCACGGAAGGTGCGACACTGGCTAGCCAGCAGGAAACGGAAGTACCAAACAGTGCAACAGTGGAAGACGAACTAAAGCTAAAGTTGGGAGTCGAAGCATCCAATCCAAAACCAAAACTAGGGCTTGAGGAAGCGGAAGGATGATGAGGAAAAGGAGACAAAGATGGGCTTGAGAGTAGAGACCACCGGCGAGGACCCTGAGGACTCTTGATGTAGCCCGTAGCGGTGGGAAGAACTCACAAGTGCAAAGCCGACCAGATCTTCTATGCGAAGCTCATCGGGTGAGAGGCGGCAAGACGAGCGCAGGGCCACGAGCTCATCGGGTCGCACGTGAACAAGGTAGTAGCGGTGGCGATAGCTCATTAGGTCGCAACGAACAAGAGAAGGCGGTAGCTCGTAGGGTAGCACACGAACAAAGAGGCGGCATCGTCGAGTCGCCCGAGCAGGAGAGGAGCAGCAAACCCTAATTTGGCAACGTAAAAAAAAACAAGAGTAGCAACAAAGATGAACCCTAATTTCAAATCTCTAAAGCTCTAATACCATGTTAATTGAGATAAAAAGAATTGATACTTTTTATTGAAGGGTCAGACATGTTTATATATAAACTAGAATCTATCTTAGAAAACTATAATATCTATATAAATATGGTAACTAATTTATATATATATATATAGGGTGACTTGAAGAACTTAATGCATAATAAGGAGGCTGGTGGCAGAAACATGGAGATCTTAAAATCAGATCCCGCGATCAAAATTTTAGTGAAATTTATTTAACAAAGTGATCAATGCTAAATGAGCATATGGTTCCCCTATTAGCATCTCATTGCATTTTGCATATCATCTTGAAGTTGGTATGTTCAATTTAAACAAAAATCACTTCCAAAGATCTATCTGCTGCTGCCATAGGTCTTCTGTGATGCGTCCCAAGAAGCATACATTGTTCGTCCATGCAGACTGCGAGTACTTTCAAAACAGTATTATTAATGTAAGGGATGAGGATCTTGAATCCCATGGTGTTTCATCACTGTAAATGCATGAATTCCTAAATTTTCAGAATAACAATAGAATCAAAGTAAGAATTTCAGGGTTTTTTTAAGAAAAATTGCACAGGAAAAAATTCCAGTCAGCCAAATCTATATAGATCATCCACCTACAATTTCATGGTTCTAAATGTACTCAAATGGTAAGTAAATGTGTATAAACAAGATATTCATGGAAATAGATCCTCAAGGTGCTGACTAAAAATTGTAGTCAATTAAATTTTACTAACATCACTGGTACTCATAATCATGGCTTCAAAGGGACCCATGGCAAGTGGCGACCACATGCAATATGCAGGCTGCATTAAGCATATACGTTCACCTACATTAGTGAAATGCATACAAGGTATCTACATATTCTGTATACAACATGCGGCCTGTATATTAGGCTGCCCGGTAAATCAATCTCTGGTCAACTCAAACCACATCAATGGGATAAATAAGTTGAAAAAAAAATTAATTTTTTCCACTTATTTGACTACCTTAGTCACCTTTTCTCTTGATTATCTCTTCCATTTCTCATGCTTGCGTCTTCCACTTCTCAACTCAAGGCTCACCTCTTCTTAGAGATGAAAAATGCTGCTTCTCGAGCATCCTTGCAAGTTGCAACCACTTCTCTCCATGATGTTGTTTCTTTTCTTCTCTCCAGTTGCGGCTTCATCTAGAAGTGGTCAGTTTCCTCAACAGCAGTTAGCTCTAGTGAGGTTTCCAAGATTCTTTTCTCTCCACAATATTGCTTCTTCTCCTCTCAGTCTCTCCACAGGTATCATCTCTCTCTCCCTAGTCTGTGACTATATCACAATAATTAAGGTGGTGAACTAGTGGTTGATAACTGAGAACGGTGGTAGGTAGTAAGATTATGGTTGTTCTCTTATTGTTTGGCTTGATTGTTTAGTAACGAATTATTTAATTTTTTTATTGATTTTGTTACTTAATTGTTAGTGTTTAGTTACTGTTAAATAGTATGTCAGTTATAGTATGGCCACTCAATGTTTTGAGACACCTTAAAAACTTGGATTTAATACTATGCAAATTATTTGTTTTTATGGTATATGTTCTATATGTTGATTTCATATAAATTGTTGTAAATGTGTTTTAAGTTATAGAGATTACTTAAGTTATCATTTTTGTCAAAATTATCGAATAGACAGGTTGATTAGTACTCTATTATACATATGTCAAGCATTTTTTATCAATGCAACTAATATGGACTATATATCCCCATCATATGCACTTGCATACTCAATGTGGATAATCAAGTGGTCAACCACATACACCTTGCACATAATTTTATAAATATTGCTTAAAAAGGAAAGCCCGGCACACAAACGCCAATATGGGTCCCGGGGAAAAGTCTACTACACACAACCTTACCTTGTTTTGCAAGAGGTTGTTTCTCTCGTGACCAAGAAGGCACATGGCAGCAACTTTATTATTGCACCAAGGCTCCCCTTCTTTATAAATACTACTTACAGTCCATTAATTGGAATACAATTTCATAAAACCTTTAGCAAACACTCATCTCTAGACTCTCGACAAATGAATAGTCCAAATAAGTAAGTAATTAAAAGACTGATCTTGAAGCTTCAAGATGGATTTGAATAAGTTAGGACAACAAATAAACTTTTAGAATAACTGGTAATATACTTGAGAATAAGTATAGAATGCTTATATTCCTCTTTCATCATATGCAAATAATTATTCTGTTACTTGGCACAACCTTGTAAATCCATAAGCAAAAAAAATGCCTGTAAAAGGAAAGGAGCTATGCAACAAGAAATAAGAAATTTAATTGCTCTTTTAAAACTGCGATGAGAATGACTTACCAATCATGAGATGCAGAAAGGAGTCCATATCCGGGCATCACTGCTAATCCACGAACAGTATCTGTGCAAGGCTTAGTACAGTTAGCCTTAACCAATGGAAAAACGTTAGCATGAGAATGAATACAAGCTCGGCATAGAAAGTTACACAATAAAATTCGTTGTCAAAAGTGAACACTATCAAGAAAAGCAAGAGGCAAAAATGAGTGCTTCTGAACAATACAAACAGCCAGAAAAGCTAGATAAATACCCTACAAATGGCTGAGAGACCATGATATCAGTTAAATTGACATCTCTACACACGAGAAACAAACACGACAAAAAGTTCCATTCAAGTGACCAACTTCTTTTCTTGGGCAATTCATCACCAGGCACTGCTTTCAGTGAATATTTAAAGGAATGAAAAGCAACGGAAGCAATAAATCTCTAAAATTTAATAAGCCTGGTAAGCAACATGATTGACTATATTAAAAACTGTAACAGTAATCAAAATTTCAAATTATGGCACTGTTAAATTCAGCAAACCTCATAAATTTGAAGTAAACAGCAACTTATCAGGAAGATTATATAGCTCAAGAATCTAGATAGCTTGTAATGAAATTTTAGAGAACCAAAGGATCTATTAACCTTCAAAGCCCCACAGAAGTGCATTGTGAGAACAGTGAAGTTGATTCTTTGAACAAATTATTTATTTTATCACCATCATCAACTACTTTATTTGATCTTCAAAAATTGCTAACAAGTAGCACATAAAAATTTACTGTCATAGCTAAAATATTATATACAAAAAGCACAGACATCTGGGAAATTGGAGGCAACATCAGATACGTGAAAAGTCATGAAGAACTAGGACACTGAATTGAATAATCATGGACAATTAGAAGAAATATTAACTGAAACCAAAAAAGGGAATGATGAAAAGTAAACAATCCAAAGCCATCATGTGAAATGCTGGTTTAGATTTGAAACCACACTACAAAAAAAATCATTGAGCAACTCTTTTGGGAATTATATATTTAGTGAACTTTGGCATAGTGAAAGAATTACTAGAATTAACCTGCATGACCAACGAAAGTTTGTATACACGTCCTTCCTCTCCAAAGCTTAAGTGTTGAATCACTAGAGCCTATATAAGCAATGAAAAGCACTATTTTAGTAATGAACATTATGGATAGGTACCATAACTCTGATAGAATGATGTGAGAAGAGAGAACAGTTTGGATTGATAATAATCCAAGTGTTTGACCACTTTTTCACACTGGCATGATGGCATCTTTCAATCATAAGTGCAGTAATTGTTAGGTAGAACACAACTGAAACAAAAAATGTGGAGACTCAAACAGTTGAATGTTGAAACATGATACATAAGAATTTGCATTAAAATCATAACAGAAAAGCACAATAGTTGTTCACAACTCGAATGGTTCAGCTACCAGTGCTTGTGTAACTGATCTTTCTTTGTTATTTAATATAAGTCTTCTATTTCTATGTATTACTTTGACCTTGTTGAAATAAAACTTTGACATTCGCCATGTTGTTCCAGATGCTTCACCAGGCAGGAAAGACTTTCCTACTTGCAAAATCCAATAGATAATGGGTTTTGAAGTCGCTCCAAATGAATATGATATAATTGGGGGAGGAGTATAAAGTGAAGTAGGTGTTGTTCCCAACATTACTTGTGAGACGAATAAGAAATGAAGGAACATGAAACTCAGAGAGTGAACCTCTAAGAAACCCCAAATGGCCCTGGTCCAACACCCTGGATAATTTGTCGATTCAAGGTGCTCTAATGTCTCTTGGCATTTTGTTGTGCTTTTTCTGCAACATTTGATCTGATGGCAAGACAGGTAGGGAATTGGCTCCTCACTTTGATTTGTACCCACTCCATAGAATTTTCTCTTTGTGAGACCCAAAATGTCGAACTCATTGCATTCTCTTGGCACACCAAATCAATCAATTGCAGCACAACAAAGTTTCATTGATACTCTCGGAAAGTGGATCAAAGCCTTTGCCCTTGCCTTTTGGTGCGAATAGACTTCAATCATGTTTTTCAGCTTGTGGATGAGGAAGATCAGAAACAATAAGTATGGCATGAAGTCCACCAATATGGTTTACATTGCCTCAGGTAAGCTGGAAGAGCAGCCAAATGTATAATTTACTATCTCACCATCAGCATCGTCGTCTCATAACCTACAGAAAAATAGTTGTTCATGTCTAATCTAGACATAATCTTCTTGTCATCATTGTCACCCAGGTTTATCACAACCTTTTGGATGTTGAATGTTATTTCACAATTAGATCATTTTTATTACATTCAAAATGTAATTATTAAAATTGTTTTTTCACATTTATTCCCACATCAAGAAGATTTCTATTGATGAGTATACACACACATCAAAGTTTTAATCCAAAGGAATGATCTACTAAATCAACATAGGCCATGCAACCGCCAATTAAAGAATTAATATCCTTTAATCATCAGAACCATGTTATATTATGATATCATGGATCATAAATATCACCAAACAAGTTATCCAAAGACCAAGGAGAAAGGAATCTCTTGAGAAGCTGAAAGTCATATGATAGCACAGAAGTCTGTGAAATGCTAGAAATTTTAGCCAAAATATGAAGAGTCAGAGTTAAGCCACTAAAATTAAGGAAAGTATCCGATGCAAACAATTAGAAAAGAAGTTACCAGTAACGAATTCACCAGATGATAGTTTCAGGACTGCTTGAATGGCCACCTTGTGAGCTTCCCAAAACTCAACAGTTTTGCATTGCCTCCACCTACGTATTGTACTGCAATACGTAGCCAATTAAATAATATAAATGCAACTAAAACCAAAAGAATTAGACCTAAAGTAAATTAAATAAACAAAACAAGAATATAAATGAATCTAATGGCTCAGTCGAAACCCTCAATGTACATGAACCCCCAACTCAAGTGCAGCAGTCAATACTAATCCTTTGCAACACCTGAAATTCCCAAGCCTAGTCACACTCCTAAATTGGTTCTCCCACAATCTCTTGAACCCTGGGTGAGTCTCTATCAACCCCATTTCGAGATGCTGTAGAGCAAGATTAAAACTTTTTCTTCTACCATCAACTAACAAAGTGGCATCATGTCACCCTTGAGCAGCTGCTGCCATTGGACCATAGTGGAATCTGGATTCCACCTAGGTTTCCCCAGTTGGTGAGTTCTCCTTTATATATCTTGTTATAGTGTTTATAGTCATAGGCCTGCAGATCATGTCATTGGGGATGGTTAGCAATTTGTTTACTCTTGATGTGATTGTTAGCGTGTCAAATCTGTGTTGGCACCCTTAATTTGTAGCTAGGGTTGCATCTTCATTATCAAAACCTTTGTGCCATGTGAGTTTTTTTGTTTTTTTTATTGCCTGTTTGGTTTTGGATGTACAACCACATTCCCTTAAACCCCTTGACAAAGAATTTCCTTTTTCCAACCTCTAAATGCCACCAAAATAACTCTAGTTAAGCTTTGTTGACTTGTTTGTTCAACATAAAGATAGAAATATTGACATGGCTACTTACCCGATGTTTGGGAGTATAGATGAACAAGAACAAAGAAAGAGAGCAAATGTGGCTCTAAAGAAACTAAGGAACTGGCCATGGAACATCACATCGTAAAATATACTTGCAAGATAGTCACAATCAAGGGATTCTGATAATTGGGACATGCATACCATGATTATGATAAAGGTGAAGGTGTGTCATAAGAGAAAGGGAAAAGCAACGACTTCAGTAGATTTCTCAGATCAGTTTTCACTTGGATCTTAAATGATGTTTAGATGCGTAAAAAAGATGCAGCTAGAGGTTCAAATGATACATAAAATGCATTTCAGAGCCTCACCGAAGTAATCAATATCAAATTTGTTTTCAGAATGACTGATGGAAAAATCAACACTATGTTTAGGATTTTTATGTGCTCTCATTTAAAAATGACAACAAAGGAAGCTGGTATTTCCATGTCACATCATTTACAAACCAAAAAAAAAAATGATAGCAAATCTCTGAAGACCGGAGAAGATTAAGGAGCACAAGAATAAATATTGCAGTTCATAACAAAGATTAGATAACAGTACCAATCAAGTGATGACGAGATTATGTCCCCATTGTCATCTATGGCAATACCAGTGACCTGAAACTGATGGCCTTCCAACTTCTCCATAATCTCTCCCCTGCTCAAGTCCCAGAGCAATACAAGCGTATCCATGCCGCCCGACACGATCCCGCCCTCGGGGAACCGCTCCCCGGGAGGGATCCAAGCCAGAGGACCAACGAAACTCGTATGCCCGGCAAGGGTCTTCGACAATAAGTAGCCATGCTTCTTCTCCGGATCAGGAACCCAGAACCTAACCGTTTTGTCCCTCGAGGAAGTTGCGATTCCGGAGTTCCCGCATAAGCAAATTCGACGAACCTAAAATCGAAAGCAAAGATTGAAGTCTTGAATTGAACTAAAAGATCGACAGAGGAAATGGAAAAGGAGGCCTACATCGTCTTCATGAGCACGGAGTGTGCAACTAAGGCGGTAATTACAGCCGTCGATCGTCATCGAGAAACAGCCGGCGAGAATCTTCAGTCTTCAAGGGCCGCCGGAGGGTTTGTTGTTAAAATATAAACATGGGATTTTATAGTTTTTTTTTTAATTCCTTTGTCAAAATATTTTTAAACACTGATTTATTTTATACAAAAGAAAAGGTCTTAAGTGACTTTAAAAATAATTTTTTTTATTTTTATTTTCTAATTTATTGTTTAGTTTACTCTTAAGTGTAAAAACATAGTTTTTTAATGAAAATAAATGAAACTGGTGTAGGTTGATGGTAGGCAATCCGTTTTTTTTAGGTCCCTTATACTACTCTTAATATATGACAATGGATTGATGGGACGTTGGGACGAGTTTAGTCATCTTTTTACCATCACAATACATGACAATGGGTTGCTTATATGTCTTAGAATCAATTTTTAATTATTAGGTGTATCTTGTTCGTATAAGGTTATCATATTAAGATAAAATATCTCTCATAATTTATCTTATTATCTATCTATATCTAGCTGAGAGGCCGATGATATTAAACTGTCTAAGATTTTAGGGTGATCATTATCACCTTTACTCTTAGGGCATCTCCAATCGCTAAAGTTTTAAAGGAGATTTTATTAAGATTTCAACATGCCACATCAATATTATAAAAGCTCATTAAAATATTCCCAATGGTTAAAGCTCTAAGTGAGCTTTTCTGTAATTCTCTCCCCATGTAATTGGCTCATGCACATTAATTCTCTCCATAAGTGGGCTTATTATTAATTATTTATAAAATAAAATATTATGACAATCATTGACATTAATTATTGACTCCACCTTTAAGAGAAAGCAGGTTTAAGTTTCAAAACTGCTCTTAAATTAAAAACCTCAAACCTTACATACACAACCATAAAAGTTTTTTTTTTTTGTAAGGTTTTTCAATTTTACAAACCTTTCACGAAACTTGCATTGAAGATGCTCTAACATATTAAAAAATATTTACGTTGTATTAACGATTGTTGTAGTTAGGATTTTATAATTATTATATAAATATAGATTTACATATTATTTAATATTCATATTGTAACAAGTATGAAATTGTAACTATTACAATTTAGATTTATTCATCTAATATTCACATTATAGTAACTACGGTTTCATAGCTATTACAACTCGAATTCATTTTGTGCTACAACATTCATATTGTAGTAATTATAGAGTAGTTGCTACAACTCAAATTTGACATGTTAAACAAGTAAACTATAGTTATTATAATATGAACTTATTCGATTCATACAACTAACTAATAGAATCAATTAATAGAAGATAATAATATCGAACAATGCATTGAAAGAGTATCCTCTCATTTTACATGGCATAGATGTCCTAATTTTTTCCCCTTAAAATTATATCTTAAGGACTTTAGGTTGCATACTCTATGCACAATTAATTTTTTTTATGTTTAATAGTATAACTCAATCCTTAAATTTTAAAATCAAAATCTTATTAGCATAATAAGGAATTAAAAAAAATATTATAATCTAATCTATACATCTTAAAAGGTAAAATCTGATTGATATATCTTAGGTATTTTAAAAAAAAATCAAAAAATTAAAATTAAAAACTGCATGGTCCTTATTAGAAGAAAATTTCTATATATTAAAAGTCATTAAATTTAAAATTATTATTTTAAAAATTATAAATCTTTATTAATATACATACAGGTATCTCAATTTTATCCTATTAATCAAATCTTAATCAAAATATAGACCATTCAGATTATTTATATGTGATTCCAAGGATAACAATGATATTATTAGTTTTACATAGGTTTATGGAGATTTTTGGTGGGGTGAAACAAAATAAAATGAAATGGGAATTTTGATCATTTCTTCTAGTAATTTATTCTAAGATTTTGATACAAAATGTTACATTAAATAATCATTTCAAGGTGGTTAT
>JBBMJZ010107952.1:0-22305 GCA_037833815.1 Zingiber zerumbet | reverse complement strand
ATGAGATATTATTAACAAGAGAGGTGTCAAAAGGGATGTCTGAGTCTAGTCAATCGAGTGGGAGTGATATGTCATCTCATGAGTTGACTTCTCAATAGCCCAACTTACGAAGAAGTGTTTATAAAATCAAACCTAAGAAAAGGTTTAATATTGAAAATGAGGTATAACACTCCCAATTGACGATGATGAACTTTAATCTATTGAGGAAGCATTAGGATATAGAGTTAAAGAAAAGTGGAAAGCCACAATGGTTGAAGAGATGGAGTCTATGAATCAAAATCATGTTTGGGATTTAGTTGAACTTCCTCCAATGAAAGACTATTGGGAATAAGTAGATTCTAAAGATAAAGAGGAAAATTGATGGATCGATTAACATATACAAAGCTTATTTGGTTGCAAAAGGATATACCCAAATAGAGGGTATTGACTTTGAAAAGACATTTTTCCTCATAGTGAAATTTGTGTCAATACAAGTTATTTTGGCCTTTGTGGCACATGATGACTTGAAATTTTATCAGATAGATGTAAAAAACTGCTTTTCTTAATGTTATGCTTGACGAGAAAATCTATATGGTTTAACCAAAAGATTTCATTGCTGAAGGCCAAGAGATGAAAGTATGTAAACTTAAAAAATCTATATTTGGGTTAAAGCAAGCGTCAAGATAATAAAACATAAGATATTTAACGAATTCATTTTATCTTACGATTTCAAGATGATCAATAAGGATCATTGTATTTTCTTGAAAAGAGAAAAAGAAAAGTATGTTATTTTATCATTATATGTTGATAATATGTTGATAGTTGAAAATGACATAAAGTATGTGATGAAGTCAAGAAATAACTATCATCATAATTTGATACAACGGATATGGGAGAAGATGAGTATATCTTAAGGGTAAAGATCATTAGAGATCGTCATAAAAGACTTTTGGATTTATCATAAGAGTCATATAAATAAGATGTTACATCATTTCAGTATGTGCAATTGCAATATAAAATATACACATATTATGAAAGGCACTATTTAAGCAAGAGTATCTGTCTCAAAACTCCTTAGCAAATAGCTGAGATAAATAAAAAAATATATGTTAGTTCTATTGGTAGTTTGATGTACACTATGTTGTGTACACATCCCAATATCAGCTATACTATTGGCTTAGTCAGTCGCTTCCAGTCAAACCCAGGACCGAGATACTGGAAGGGGGTAAAAAGGATATTTAACTATATGAAGGCAACAACATATTATTGTTTTTATTTTCAAGGATCATATATGAGTCTGAAAGGCTATTCAGATGCAGATTGGGTCAGGGATCTCGATGATAGAAAATCCACATCAGGCTATGTATTTTTGCCGAATGGTGGTGTTATCTCATGAAATGACAAGAAATAAGCTTGTGTCACTTTGTCAACTATGGGAGCTGAATATATGGTATGTTCAACAGCTATGTAAGAAGCAGTCTAGCTAAGAAGGTTCCTGAATCATCTAAAGATTATTGAGGACAGTGGGAGTCTAGTAATTGTCTATTGTGACAGTCAAGCTACAATAGCTTTCTAGAAGGATCTCAAATATTATAGCAAAGACAAATATATAGAAATTAAGTATAATTTTGTAAGGGATATTATGACTAAAAGGAAGGTAATTCTTGAGTATATCCCTACACGTGTTATACTTGCAGATCCTTTTACTAAGCTATTGACTAGATAGTCATTTAAATAATATGTAAAGTCTTTGGAACTTCGTAGAATGTAACAATATTGACAACCAGATATTGTGATTTGATTGTGTGATTTACCATAATTTATTTAGTGTATATGTTATTTCTATTACATTCATATAAAATCTCGATAAACATATTAGCAGGTTGAGATTGGTCCACTCATATAGACAATCATCTCTATTTGTTCAATACAAATAGAGGTAAAATTGTTACTTATGGGATAACTTTTGTAGTTGTGAACAGAGACATATCTATAAGTTAAGGTCACCTTGATAATTATGTCAAGATGAGATCATTTTATGTGTTGATAATGATTGAAGTAAATGAACCCACCATTTACTCAACCTGTTGAAGGCCAGATTGGAATTCGTATGTTAAATTCAGGATTAAACATTATGTATGTCTAGATCAAAATTTGTACGATATTAATTTTTGAGAAAAATATGCACTTTTTTGTAAAGAGAAAAATATCATAGCATGTGATTCATACCATATATGCTATAATGACAATAAGGGTAGTAGGAGAATGAATCTCTATTTCTTCACTATATAAGATCCTTGAGACTATAAGTTAATCTCAGTTTTATCCTAAGTGACTATTTAGCTATTTACTTGAAGTTTTAATCAGTAATTTCTACTTTAGTATGTATCATATAGACATGGATGATTCGGTCTATGGAGCATAATTAGGAATGTGACTGATTAGAATAAATAGATTCTAGCCAAAAAGGAAAATTAAATAGATTTATATCTTTTGATGTTACTCATTGGTCGATCCATTTCTGTTATATATAGAAATGATTGTGAATATTGAATATAGAGTATGCTCTTGACATAATAGTCATTATGAAGGATTAGAAATATTTATATTGATATAAATGAAGATTATTTAATTTTGGTAAATAGAAAGACATGGATATCTCCAAGATAATGACTATGTGTCACCGGGAGATTAGATGTTTCCGGGATAATGGATATGTACTACCAGGAGAGAGGCTATGTGCCATTATAAGAGTGTCTCTAATTCATTTAGAAGAATGACTAAGTAAAGTGTAACAACTTTGTTAGTATTGATCACTTAGAGTGCGACTATGTAAGGTGTAACAATCTTCCTAGCGACTATCGCTCAGTGTGCTTGTTGTCGCATGAACCATTTTCTCTAAGTATGAAATGAATGATTCTTGTATAATCTTTGTGACTTGATTCTTGGATAGCCTTTATAATTAGATTCTCGCATAGTCTATGTGACTTAATTCTATTTATTCTTTGTGACTAATTAGCCTTGGTAACTTGACTTGGATGAGTAGGAGATGTTGATAATGGAAATGTGGGATCGCGAGGGCTACCCTTTTTACAGTAAAACAAAGAATAGTTGTAATATTGGTTGTCCACAGACTTAGGCATCCCTTTTGACGCATCTCTTGTTGATAATATCCCATCCTCCTTAAATAGAGGAACACTTTTATCAACATTACCACTGATTGGGAACTCTATTTCGAGAAAAGTCACATCTCTCAAATCTATTTCGGAGATAGTTCCATCTAGTTGCTCGCCTTTGAAAATAAAACCTTTGAAGGTCTCAAAATAAAACGTTTAAACCATTAGTTGGTTTAACTATATCAGTAAAAGAAACAACGCTGGTAAGTTTCGTGTTAAGAAAAAAGGAATAACATTTTTTTTCTATTGCATGGTTATGTATTTTGATTTTAGTAAAAACAAAATTTTTAAATAGAAAAAAAACATGAACTTGTTTTCTCACAGGACGGAATGAAAAAAATAAATAGAAAGTTTTTTTTTTCTTCTCTTGAACCGGTTTGGTTCAAGTTAAATGGATTTGACCTAGATTGTGTAAGTACCCCGTTATAGTTTTAATGTGATCAACCAAGTCAAGTTAGGTCATGTTGTGTTTTGATCCTTGTGTCTAAGTGTGCAGGAACTTAGGAGCACAAGAAGTCGAGCGAAAGACACAGCTAGCAAGAAAAATGACACGGGAAAGAGTCGATGGACTCGGTGCGTCCGAGGGATGAGGTGCTACAGAAGAGTACGCTGATAGATGAGAAGGGAGCATGTAGTGTTTTCTGAGGGATGAGAAGCTGGAGTATAAGATTACTCAAGGAGAATGCTAGAAGATGTGTTCGGGTGAGCCTAAAGCTGACTGATTCGAGTGCCAGAACTAGCTGGTCCGAGTGCCCAAATCACCAGGTTGCCCGAAAGGGTGCCACGACTTTGCAGATCGACTCTGTGGTCCGAGTGCCTGAAGATAGATAAAACCTTATCACTTGGTCGTTACATAGTCGTCACGTGGAGATAGAGTTTTGCCATGACGGGGGCGCCCGGAGAGGGTCTAGACGCTCGAATCGTGTCACGTCAACAAACGATCAGTTTCAACTAGTGGGTTATAAATAATGCCCTGGTCTTTTTTCATTTCGAATAACACACTTTGTACTTCAAATTTCATTCAACTTTTCATTCCTGAGCTTTATTTTCGTGTACGAGGCTTCTCTGCCTCCGATATTTTGTTCAAGAAGGAGATCTTTATAGTGAGTTGACTTTTCTTGGTGTAGCAATCTTCTGATTGCAAACCAAGTAAATTGTTTGTCTCATACTCCTTTTAATTATATTATATTTTTCTTTAAGTGTGTAATTGGTTAAAGTTTGATAGTTTAAAAAAGGTATTTATTATTGTTATTGTGCAAGGTAATTCACCCCCTCTTGCCGACCGTAAGGGACCTACATATTGGTCTAATCAAACCCATATTTGATTTAAATTATTGGTTGATTTAATTAGACTATTTTAGTCAACTTAGACCTTGATTTGGTTTAAATCTTGATCTGGTCATTTTTTTAGATGAAACTATTTCCAAAATAGATTCAAGAGATGCAACTTTTCTTAAAACAAAGTTCCCAACTAGAGGTGATGTTAATGAAAGTGTTCCTCTTTTAGAGGATGATGAGATATTATCAACACAAGAGGTGTCAAAAAGAAGACATAAGTCTAGTCAACCGAGTGAGAGTGATTTGCCAAGTCATAAGTTAACTTCTCAATAGCTATAAAGAAGTGTTTGTAATTAAACCTAAGAAGAGGTTTAATGAGAATGAGGCATTGACGACACTCCAAGTTGACGATGATGAACTTTAATCTATTGAACAAGCATTGGGATATAGAATTAGAGAAAGTGGAAAGATGTAATAGTTGAAGAAATGAAGTTTATAAATCAAAATCATGTTTGGGACTTAGTCGAACTTCCTTCGGGCCGAAAGACTATTGGGAATAAGTGGATTCTCAAGATAAAGAGGAAAGCTAATAGATTGATTAACATATACAAAGCTCGTCTGATTGCAAAAGAATATACCTAAATGGAGTGTATTGACTTTGAAGAGATATTTTTTCCGTAGTAAAATTTGTGTTAATACGAGTTATTTTAGCCTTTGTAGCATATGATGACTTGAAATTACATCAGATGAATGTAAAAACCACTTTCCTTAATGGTATGCTTGATGAGAAAATCTATATGGTTTAACCAGAAGGTTTCATTGCTAAAGGCCAAGATAAAAAAGTATGTAAACTTAAAAAATCTATATTTGGGCTAAAGCAAGCGTCAAGACAATGGAACATAAAATTTAATGAAGTTGTTTTATTTTTTAGTTTCTAGATGATCAATGAGGATCATTGTATTTTCTTGAAAAGAGAAAAAGGAAAGTATGTCATTTTATCATTATATATTGATGATATATTGATTGCTGGAAATGACATAGGGTATGTGAATGAAGTCAAGAAATGAGTGTCATCACAATTTGATATAACAGATATGGGAGAAGTTGAGTATATCTTAGGGGTGAAGATCATTAGAAATTGTTAAAAAAAACTTTTGGGTCTACCACAAGAGTCTTATAGAAATAAAATGTTATATCCTTTTAGCATATCTAATTGCAACGTAGAACATAGACCTATTATGAAAGGTACTATTTTGAATAAAAGTATGTGTTCCAAAACTCCTGAGGAAATATCTGAGATGAATAAAAAATCATATGCCAGTGTTATTGATAGTTTGATGTACATTATATTGTGTGCATGTCCTGATATCAACTATGTTGCTGGTTTAGTCAGTCACTTCTAGTCAAATCCAGGATCGAGACATACGAAGACGGTAACAAAGATATTCAAATATCTAAAGGCGACAACAGATTATTGTCTTTGTTTTTAAGGATCGGATATAAATTTGAAAGGCTATGCAGATGCAAATTGGGTTGGGGACCTAGATGATAGAAAATCTACATCAGGTTATACATTTTTGCTGAATGGTGCTGGGATAAGGGTAAAGTTCAGTAAGGATCAAATTTATTTACCTCAATCTTCTATCATATGAATAAAACATATTTATAAAAAAATGTTTGCTAAAGACTCATTTACATCTCCAACAGATTATTCAGGATAGCCAATCACGAAGGATACATATGTATATAATATAACAAACAAAAAAACTATAAAACTCAAATTTCTTCATTTAAATTTAATATGTTTAGTTTAAAAATTGGAGCAAAATCCATTATTAATCAGGATTGAATTCATTTATTGATCAAATTAAATGAACCCACCATTTACTGAACCTGTTCGATGCCAAATTTAAATTCATGAGTTAAATTCAGGATTGAACATTAGGTGTGTCTAGATCAAAATCTATACGATGTTAATTTTCGAGAAAAGCATGCACTCTTTTGTAAAGAGAAAAATATCATAGCATGTGATTTATACCATATGTGCTATAGCGACAATAAGGGTAGTAGGAGAATGAATCTCTACTTCTTCATTATGTGAGACCCTTGAGATTACAAGTTAATCTCAATTTTGCCCTATGTGACTATTTAACTATTTACTTGAAGTTTTAATCAGTGATTTCTACTTTAGTATGTATCCTATGGTTATAGATGATTCGGTCTATAGAGCATAACTAGAAAAATAACTGATTAGAATGAATAGATTCTAGCTAAAAAGGAAGATTAAATAGATTTACATCTTTTGATGTTGTTCACTGTGGACCCATTTATGTTATGTATAGAAATAATTATGAGTATTGAATATGAAACGTGCTCTTGACTTAATAGTCATTATAAGGTATTAGAGATATTCATATTGATGTAAATGAAAATTATTTAATCTAGGTAAATAACAAGATACGAATATCTCCAAGACAATAACTGTATGCCACCGGGAGATTGGATGTTTTCTGAATAACGAATATGTATCACCAGGAGAGAGACTATGTGCCATTATGAGAGTGTCTCTGATTCATTTGGAAAAGCAGCTAAATAAAGTGTAACAACTTTGTTAGCATTGATCGCTCAGAGAATGACTATGTAAGGTGTAACAATCTTCTTAGCGACTATCGCTCAGTGTGCTTGTTGCCGCACAAATCATTTTCTCTAAGTATGGATTGAATGTTCTGATATGGTCTTTATGACTAAACTCTTATACAGTTTATGTAACTTATTTAGTATTTGTGACTACCTAGTTTTAGTGACTTACCTTGGATGAGTGGGAGATGTAGGAAATGGGAATGTGGATATGCCCACATTGCCCACTTTCTTTGGAACAAAATGCCCCTTTTACCCCTACAAAAATTCCCATTATAAAGGGAGCATCCAAGGGTAGTTCGAGAGGTGTTAAGAACGTGAGATTCATTTTCACCATGGAGGAAAACATCTGAGGTTACGAAATTTGGTTTGTAAATTTATAAAGGGGTTTCCAATTTTATATATGTGATCGCTCTTCCGATAGCAAAAGATGACTTTCTCCGTCCAACATTCTTTCCTCTTTGAATTCAACATAATGAGGTATATTTGTCTCCTCAGGACGGTTTAGTGGCCAACACATGAGGTGTTGCCACTATGAGGTATGAGGTTTGAATTTTATCAAAATCGAGGTAAATGTCTTCCTTATGTGCTAGTCACTATTTCACAGACTAGTAGCTACCTGTGATTTACCTCCATAATGAGGTATAATTTAATTATTTTATATAATTTCATTATAATTCTTATAGTAGTACATTTGAGCTTCTAGTGTGATTTTTTCAACTGTAAAGCTATTTATTATTCTTGTTTTTTTTGTTTAATTTGTGCTGGTGTTTATGATTTTAAACCGTAAGAAGTTTTTTCACCGTTGGAAGGTGTCGAGAAAAATATAATACTCACGTTAAAGAGATTGCCTTGGATATACCTATCTGAGTTGTGAAAATGCATGTTATTTACCTTCTCCAGCGCATTCTGTCCAAGGACGAAAGACAAATAAAATTTCTTAGTACATGGAAAAGCATCGAAGGTAAGACTTATTAGCAAAACTCATAGTTAGTTGTAAATAATCAAGTGAATATGTAATTTAAATCTCAGACATAACCTTATTAATACAAAGATTGGACCTTAGAATTATTTTGGAAATAATTGACAAATGATTAGTTGTCTTGATTTATATTAAAATATATAAAACTTATTTTAATCTTAATTTTTTGATAATATAAAATATATAAAAAAAATTTAAACAAAAATTCTAAATTTAAAGAATATCTCGCCAATAAAATATAAATTTTGAAATATTTAAACGGATGTTAAAATTAAGGCGCTAAAAATTAAAGATTTTCAGAGAGAAAATAAAATTTTAAATATAAAATATAAATAAATAGTAGACCGTAAACCTAGATTCTAAATAAATGGTACTTATAAAATACATCGAGGATTCCGTGGGAACTAGGTTTTAATAAACTACCCTCTCCTCCCCTGGCATCTCCTCCGCGTTTCAGTTTAAGTTTAGGGTTTAGTTTTTGTCTGCGTTGCTTCCCGCCTCCATGACGTCGTTGAAGAGAAGAGCTATAGACGGGGCGAATCCGGACACCGTAACGCCTTCTAAAATTCCGAGGGAGGAGTCTTCCATCCGCACCGACGCTTGTCTCCATGACGTCTCTTATCCCGATGGTTACGTTTCCCTGCCGCGGCCTCGACTCGCTGATGACAAGCGGAAGCCTCCAGCTCGGGAGTTCCCCTTCGAACTCGACCCCTTCCAGTGCGAAGCTATCAAGTGCCTTGATGCCGGTCAATCCGTGATGGTATAGCTGCTTGCCGTTCCTTCTGGCTACTCAGATTTTGCCCCTCCATAACATGTTTTTAAATCAAAATTTCCCCTTTATATGTTCGTAAATCTAAGTGGTTGCGGTTACTCAATTTATAAACTTCAGAATAATCATTCTTTCATTTATACATTGTTTGCCTTTGGCATGTGGGTATGTGCCACAACTTTCTCACCGATGAATTCAATTCATGCAAGTGTCTAAGTCCCGTTTCACTTGCTCAATATCAGTAGCGCGTTCTTCTGTGCAGGGTGTTTTCTCCATTTTTTTAATAAAAAACTTTCCCATTTATACGATCAACATTCTTTCTTGTAGATAACAGTTTTTTTTTGTTACCACTACTTTTATAGTGTGCAGTTCTCTTTAATTTGTGGTCTTTCATGATCTCTGGACTATATTAGTGTATCTTTTGCTAAACTTGATGATCAATTTTTTGATTTATTATGGCTTGAACTATTTCTTTTCTTTGATGGAGATGCAATTTGCTCATTGTCATGGTCTTCTAGGTTTCAGCACATACATCAGCAGGGAAGACTGTTGTTGCATTGTATGCTATTGCTATGTCTTTGCGAGATCAACAACGTGTCATCTATACCTCACCTATCAAGGCTCTCAGCAACCAGAAGTACAGAGAATTTAAGGAAGAGTTTTCTGACGTTGGTCTTATGACTGGTGATGTCACCATTGAACCTAATGCTTCTTGCTTGGTAGATTTATGAGATCACAATATCTTTAGTTTTTTGGCATCAATAATATATCATTGATTGCTTTCCTTCAATTCTAGGTCATGACTACAGAGATTTGGCGTAGTATGCAGTATAAAGGATCAGAAGTTATGAGGGAGGTGGCTTGGATTATTTTTGATGAAGTCCATTATATGCGTGATAGGGAGAGAGGTGTTGTTTGGGAAGAAAGCATAGTCATGGCTCCTAGGAACTCAAGATTTGTGTTCCTGTCAGCTACAGTTCCTAATGCCAAAGAATTTGCTGATTGGGTTGCAAAGGTTATTTCTCCTTTTTTTTTTTTCTTTCTTTTCATTCTGCTTCTTTTTATTTATTTACTTAAAGTCTCTATGAAGTTAGAATTATGAATTGTTGCGATTATGTAAAATTATGTTTCTTTCTTTCATGAAAACTGTTAACAGAATTTTCCAAGCATTGACTATTTGTACACAATTTGTTTTTTTTTTTTAAGTAAAAGAGGTTTAGGTACCATAAATTTTACTTGACAAATCTTTTGCTGTCTCATATACATGCTAGATGACTTATTTATTTATTTATTTATTTATTATTTCAGGTTCATCAACAACCTTGTCATATTGTCTATACAGATTATCGACCTACTCCACTTCAGCACTATATTTTTCCTTCTGGAGGCAATGGACTATACTTGGTAGTGGATGACAAGGGAAAATTTAGAGAGGACAGTTTTCAAAAAGCATTAAATGCTCTTGTTCCAGATGAAGGGTCTAAACGGAATAATATGAAATGGCAAAAGGAATTGCTAGTTGGAAAACCTCATGAAGATAGTGATATCTTCAAGATGGTCAAGATGATAATCCAGCGACAGTATGATCCTGTAATACTTTTCAGCTTTAGCAAAAGGGAGTGTGAGCTTCTTGCGATGCAGGTAGCCAGCTGTACTTTCTGTGAGTTTGTGACTGTACATGTATTATCTCGTTTGCTATTGTCAATATCTTTGCTAGCAGTAGAATCTAGTGTGCGCCAACTAATACTATTTGATTATCACAGTTATTCACAAGCCCTTTTAATATATTGAACTTTTGAATGATGTTCATTTGACTTTATGGTTTCATTGTATCTTATCATCTAATTTGATTTCACTATGAATCAAAAGGAGACTAGCACTTATTCTTAAATTACTACTTGCTTTTACAAAGACAAAGACATCTCTATGATACATGCAACAAATATCTTTGGAATGTTTATTTCACTGCTTCAATTGAATCAAAATTATTTTCTATACCTTAATAGTTTTGGTTAACATTGTTTAAGCATATTATCATTTTCTTGTTGTCTAATTAAGCCATGTTCGTCCCAACCACTTTTGATTAGTGAGTTGGAAATTATTCTGCTATCAGACTCATGCAAGGCTATTTCACTAGAGAAATTTCAAATTAATTAAATCATTTTATTATTTTGTAAAAGATGGAAGTGTACATCTTTTTTATTCAAATAATGAAAAACATCTCTCTTATTTTAATACAGATGGCAAAATTGGACTTGAATGAAGAAGATGAAAAAGTTAACCTTGAAACAATATTTTGGAGTGCTATGGATATACTTTCTGATGATGACAAGAAGCTGCCTCAGGTAAGATTCAATATCATAAAATGATGACTGCTTTAGTTTAGTGTTGATGTACTCTTGATCTTCTTTGTTGTCCTCTTTTTCTCTTTTCTCATATAATTTCTATAAGATCTCAAAATGCTAAGATCAATCTGAAGTTGCTAGAAAAGAGAAATAACAAAATATTATTAGAATGAAATTATATAATATTATTATACATAATTATGTATATTCACTCATCTTTATCTATATAAATATTTATTAATATATATTTAAACGACCAATAAATATTCCAATTAGGTAATGTGAAATTATGATAAATATGCAAATCAAACGAGGAATAACAACAACAACCAAGCCTGATTGATGGGGTCGGCTATATGGATTCTTTTACGTCATTGAGTTCTATTTCCAACTATATCATCATTTATACTTAAATAAATTTTATCTTATTTTATTATTGTTAACCAAGTCTTTTTTGGTCTTCCTCTTCTCGTTTTATATGTGTTTGTTTCATATTGCCTAACTAAAGTATTTATTGGTCGTCTAAGTATATGCCCGTACCATTTTAAATGCATCTCGGAGTTTTTCCTCAATAGATGCAACTCTAACTTTCTCTCTAATGCTCTCATTTCTTATTTTGTTCATCCTTGTATGTCCACACATCCACACATCCTCATCTCTGTAACTCTCTTCTTTTGCTCGTGTGCTCGAGTCATAGCCCAACATTCAACTTCATATAACATAGTAGGTCTAATTGTGGTTTTATAAAACTTTAAGTTTTAGAGGTACTTTATGGTCACATAAAACACCCGACGCTCTCCTTTATTTCAACCATCCTGTTTGTATTCTATGTAAGACATTTCTCTCAATCCCTTTATCGTTTTGTAAAAATGATTCTAAATATTTAAAGCTTTTGGTTCTGGGTAACTCATCATCTCCTATTTTAACAATTGTCTTATTGCGTCTAATATTGCTAAACTTAAATTTCATATATTCTGTCTTTATTTTACTAAACCTAAAACCTTTCCCTTTTAGTGTTTTTTGCTAAGATTATAGCTTAGCATTTACTTCTTCACGTGTTTCATCTACCAAGATAATATCATCTGCAAACAACATGCACCACAATACTCTATCTTGAATGTGTGTAGTGAGTTCATTCATAATTAGTATAAAAAGATAGGAACTTAGAATTGATCTTTGATATAACCCTATCTTTATTGGAAATGCTTCAGTTACTCTACCTGAAGTCTTTACTCTAGTCGTTATATCCTCGTACATATCCTTAATTAGTTCAATATATGTTACGCTAACAACTTTCTTTTTTAGAATTCTCCATAAAATTTCTCTTGGGACTCTATCATAAGTTTTTTCTAAGTTAATGAATACCATGTGTAGATCTCTCTTTTGCTCTCGATATTTTTCAATTAATTATCTAAGAAGATGTATAACTTCTATTGTTGGCCTTCTAGACATGAACCCAAATTAATTTTTGGTCATTGTGTCTCTTTAATTTTTTTTATTACTTTTTCCCAAAGTTTCATGGTATGACTCATTAGTTTAATACCTCTATAGTTTGCACAATTTTGTACGTCTTCTTTATTCTTATATAAGGGAATTAGAGTACTTACCCTCCATTGATTAGATTTTTTTTCGTTATCAATATCATGTTAAATAATTTTATAAGTTATTTACCTTGTTTCCCTAGGTACTTCCATACCTTTATCATAATATCATTTGGTTCAATGACTTTTTCATTGTGCATCCCATTTAAAGCTTGTTCTACTTCTGAATTTTGAATTCTATAATGAAAATTTAAATTTCTATACTCATTTGATCTACTTAAATTAACTAAATTAAGTTGGTCATCTAAACCTTTATTAAAAAGTTTAACTCTTCCACCTTTTTTTATCTCTCCCTTCTCTACTAGTACCCTATTATATTCATCATTAATACATTTTATTTAGATAAAATCTAGTCTTCCTTTCTCTCACTTTAGTTATTCTATAAATATCCCTTTACCTTCTTTTGTATCCAATTTTTGATATAATCGTTCAAAAGATTCATTTTTTGCTTCATTCACTACTTTCTTAGTCTCTTTATTGGTTATTGTATATTTTTTAAAATTTTCCTCATTCTAATAAATATATAATTCCTTATGAGCTGTTCGTTTTTCCTTCACTTTCTCTTGTACTTTCTCATTCCATCACCAAGATTCCTTATTTAGTGGTGCATGTCCCTTTAACTCATCGAGTACACTCTTAACTACTATTTTCAACTTTGATACCATTTTATCCCATGTCGTATTAGAGTCACCATATATTTTACCTAATACTTATACTCCTACCTTCTCCTTAAATATATTTTGCTTTCCATCCTTTAACTTTCACCACTTAATTCTAGGAGTTGTATATATTTTCTGTTTTGATATTATACTTGAGGCATATATCCAACACTACTAACCAATGTTGGGTAGTTAAGCTTTCACCGGGGATGACCTTGCAATCTTTATAAATCTTTCTATCCTTCTTCCTAACCATAAGAAAGTCAATTTGCGTTTTATTGTTATCACTTTTGAACGTGACTAAGTGTTCTTCTATTTTCTTAAAAAATGTATTAGTTAATATAAGATCATATGCTATCGTAAAATCTAATATAGTTTTTCCCTTCTTTATTTCTCGTTCCAAATCCATAACCCCATGCACTCTCTCATATTATTCATTTTTCACTCCGATATGCCTATTTAGATCACCTTCTATTAAAATCATTTCATTTGGCGGAATGAATGTTTTGTAATCTTCATTTAAGTTGTCCCAAAAACTTATTTGGTAGCTTCATTTAATTCTACTTGCGATGCATATACGTTAATTATGTTCATAGTTTCTTTCGCTATTATTATCTTAAGGGTTATAATTCGATCCCCTTTTCTAACTACTCCTATAATTTCATCTTTTAACAAACTATCTATAACAATACCTACTTCATTTCTTATTTTTTTCTTTCCTGTGTACCATAACTTAAAACTTGAGTTCTCTATCATCTTTGCCTTCTCGTGTACCCATTTTGTCTCTTGCATACACAACAACTAATTCTTCTCCTAATCATTGTATCTACTACCTTCATTGATTTACCAGTGAAGATTCGTATGTTCCATGTTCTAAATCTTAGACTATTAGTTTTTCTATCATATATGTTCTTATCAAACCTATGGTGTGAAAATTTTTGCCTATTTAATACTACACCCAAGTTCTCATGGAGATGTAGTGGTACTTGCTGATACGTTACACTCGGATCTTGCAATGCGAACTTTTACATATTTAGTACTACACCCGAATTTTAGAGATGTAGCGGTTATTGCCGAGATGTTATAGTTGACCCTAAATCGAGTTACTTTCAGGGAATAAGACAATAGTTTAATGTATTCATTCATTGAACATGTGGCATACGCTGACTGACAACCTAACATAAACCTAAACCAGGAAGAAGAAGATAAAGAAAAACTTGGTTAGCAATTGTAAAATAATATAAAATTTATTTAAATATAGATGATTAGATAGTATGAGATATAACCCAATGACATAGAAGAATTCATATAGCCGATCTCACCGAATGGGATAAGGTTTGGTTGTTTTTTTTGTTGTTGTAACCATACAATCACCAATATATTAGTCTAAATATTCATGAAATCAAAGGAGATTATGATCAACATATTTCATGGTCAGGTAATCTGAGGAACCTCATTGAGTTTGTCAGGCATTTGTTGAAATTTTTAACTAAGATATTGTAGATGCTTTTCTGCCTATTTTTCCCAAAGGTATATTTATATTTGTTATTTAAAGTAATTCGTGAGTGAATTAGTAATTTTATTACATTTCTAATGATAATTTGGACTTGCTGCTTGTTGCCCTGTGGTTGTAGATATTTTCTTGGTATCCGTTTGCTGAATTTGTTCTGTATATATTTTTTAACAGGTGACAAACATGCTACCTTTGCTAAAACGGGGAATTGGTGTACACCATTCTGGTCTACTTCCCATTCTCAAAGAAGTAATTGAAATACTTTTTCAGGAGGGGCTTATCAAGGTTTGTTGAAGTGCATTCAAATTTTGGATAGTTGCTTTTACTGACATGTTTTATCTCATATTCATTAATTGATTTAACATTGTTTAATTATTTGATGGTTTGACTCTTTTCTTTCTTTCTGTGGAAAGAAGTTAGTGAGTACTGGAACTGTTATTCTTCATGCTTACAATTGATGTTTTCCTCTTACTATTTGTAACTTCAACCATTAATGATGGATGTTTTGTTTTAATGTTGGCAATGCGCTTGCATTGCGTGTATAAAAATCCAATCAAGATAACCAATTGGTAAAATCGTGGGAATTACCTTCTGCTATTTACATGCTAACTTTTTCTTTAATGACTTTTCCTATACACTAGGCATAAAGATTATTTTGACATGCCCAAAGACTAAGAATATTTCTTGTCTATCCCAATTTAGGAATTGGTACTAAGTTTTGAAACACATTCTGTTGGGATGAATAACAGTTATCTGATATTTGCCAATAACTGATGTGCTCACTGAAATCTTTTAGAAAATTTTCAAAATTTGGAAAATCATAAGAATTTCATTTTAAATTGATTCAAAACAGGTTTATCTCAGATGAAAAATTAAATGAATCAGTCAGTTATTCTCAAAGTTCTGATCTAGGTATTAAGTACCAAGTTGTGCTGCTTGACATGGCTGGAAAATTTTGTTATGATATGTTGGCACATGAAACTTGTCGTCATAGGGCCCACCCATACGACATAGTCATTCCTATGGTCAGCACGAGATAAAACTTGAGTCAATGAATTCCATATGTTGATCATACAAAGAGGTATTCGGTACAAGTAGAGGAGGGATTAAGAGAAAATACTAGGCATCAGCCATGATCGGCAGCCGATAGTGTGGAAGCTTTTGGCATCAAAGTAGCAAGCGATAGTGGGGAAGCTTTTTGGCATTAAAGCAGTAGAGAATCAAACGCTAAGATCATACACAGAAGGTTCATGTAAGGAGGTAAGGAGGATTGGTTGGGAGTGCGTGGATTGGTTAGAAGTGACAATCATAGGTGGGAGCAATTGTTGTGGTGGGAATGACAATCACCTAAATTGAGATCATGAGGTATTATACTTTTGAAATATTATAAACGAATTAGGATGATTGTAACTAGTTTTTTTTATCAATATTTATATAACAATAATATATAATATATAATATATATTATAACATATATATGATATCAATTATATGTATTATAACATATATATATATATATATATAATATTATATATGTTATAATACATATAATTGATATCATACATATGTATAATATACATATAGTTTTGATACCCTTTACAACCCGTCCACACTAAAAAGAATAAAATCGATTTTTTTTTTGCTTAATACCGTAACCCAACCCCTAAACTCAAGTAAAAAATTTATTGGCATAATCGGGAGCTTAAAAAAAAATCAATGCTTCCGGTGCAGTCATCGCCCAAACTTGTCGCCTATATATATATATAATGGTTATATTAAATGGTATAATGTTGATGTATATTATATTAATTATATGATAAAATTATTTTATTTTTGTAACAGTTAATTATTTGATATATAATTAATATTTATATATTATTTGTATTAATTAATTAATAATTAGATAATTTTGAGTATTAATTAAAATTTATTGTATTTAATTTACTTGATATAGATAGAGAAATAGTTGTATTATTGTATTTATTTGTTGTAAATGAATTTATGATTTTTTTTTTTTATATTTGAACTTTTTAATATGCATAGACAAATAGCGCCAAAATAACAATCTTACCGTTAAACTTGGAAACACACACTAACTTAGTAGATTTTACACTGTGATACTTGGCTCATTTGCTTAAAGCAATATCTTGTTGGTGGATACTTAGATATTTCCAATCGTATAAAAATCCCTCAAGGAATCTGTAATGTCAAAAAGGGTGCTAAAAGGAGGAAGATCATGCTAAAAAAATGTATTACAAACAATGTAACAATTTTGATATACAAGTCTTTAAGGAACTCGACTAAGATTTCTAATTGGTCTTCGTTCCTCTTGAATTAAATATGAGTATTAGCAACAAAGGCAATATGGTGGTAGCTGGTGCAATCGTTAAATCAATATTGGGGTAGGAGTTTGTGTTATCTCATTATGAGGTGGTATTGGTTTTTCCTTTCCTTCCATGGGATGAAACTTTGCAATTGATATTGCTGATATAATCCGATCACTGCGTTCCACGACTAAGCTAGCAAACATACTAGACTAGGATTGAAGATGCTTATATAAAGGAGAAGAAGAAATTGATTGACCAATGCATTATCAAATTTTTTTTTGGTTCATTTGAATTGCTCCTAATGCAATAAACAATATCTACTACTATAGTAGTGGCCAACATCCAAAAGTATACACCTAGTAACCTTTAGTTGCATATAAAATTATGGATTTATACCTAGACAAACAAGTGGAGGAGATCAAGACATGAATCCTATCGTGTAGAAACAATGGGGACGATATATAGGGATATATTGATGTGTAATAGTTGAATAGGACCTCGTGGACGAACATTATTAACTTTCTACTATAATCTAATAAAAAAAAATGATATTTCACATATCTAGTGATGTAATTGTAGAATATTATGAAACATCCTACATATATTGCCAATGAATAGTGTAGTTCGAAAGATACGTAGAATACATAGTGCAAATGGTAGCAAACAATAGTGTCAACTTCAAGAACGTTGAAGAATTGTTCGAGCATGAACTTTCAATTTTAGTTTGGACACCATGCGCAATAGGCTGCATTAATTTGATGATAACATTTGTAAATTCAATATAGTGTAGAAAGTTGTGTGGTGGCAATCATTGACAAAAATTTATTTATAATGAGAAAATTTATTGACGGGGAGATTATATAACCGAGAGCAATTAGGGGTTTGAAAGTTTGTACTGTGCCAAGTGAAACAGTTGAAATGTATAACAGTAAATTAGTGAAACTCAACGCTAAAGTTCAAAATCTCGAGTTGTGTCGAAGTTTTGGTCTTTGACCGAATGGATATGTTTCGATATTGTGCTGATATTTTAATACATGGTGTAGGCAATGCATTGTAGTTCAAGGAGGTGAAACATAGGAAGAAGACATTGTACGTTTTGAGCATAATTTTAAAACAATTGAAACATGTCATTTCGGTTATCGAAACACGATACCATTAAATACAAACAATGCCTGTTTTCTTAGCTTCATCTCCTTCCTCCTTTAACTTTCAATTTATCACTGATACCGTACATCGGAGCGTTGATAGGATATTAGAACAATATCTTTTTAGTCAAAGATCAAAACTACGACACGACTCGAATTTTGTAACTTTGATATTGAGTGATATCAAGTTTTGGTGATTTTTTGGAATGATATGTTTCAATTGTTTCGTTTGAGATTTCAAAGCATGCTTGATATCACTTGATACAGATAATGTCTTCTTTCACTTTCTTCCTTCAACCTCCTATTTGTCACCGACATCATTTAGCGATACATTGGCATGATATTGAAGCAATATCATTTTGGTTAAAGATCGAAACTTAAGCACTACTCAAGATTTTGAACCTTGTTGCAAGGTTATTGTCCTAAAAAGGGTATTCCATGTTTACTTTTGAAAATAAGAAGCCTCTAAGTGCTCTAGCAAAAAGATTGTTATATTCGTTCAATATTTTAGGACTACATTAGATGCTTATGGCAGTAGAGTCCTCATACGTTGTTTTGTGCAATATTAAAGCGTGGATAAGAAGTTGCAAGTGACCAATCCCTTCCACTTAATTTAAGTAAAAAAAGAAGAAATCAAAAGGTCCTATCACTATCCAAATATCAACATTACATTAATATAACCATGGTAAGATGGGATGAGTAAATGGGGAAAAGTTGTTTATTAGACAACTATATAATTTTTTTTTATAATATTGATTACTGATAATAATATACTATTAGTTTAGGTTATTATCTTAGTTTACCAATATTGTTTAGCTGCAAATGATGATCTCCTGGTGATCCTTAGCAGTGTAATATTAAGAATACAATGAAACAAAGAATTAGCACCAAGGCTATTAATAGAGAAAACATAAGGGCAGCCTGGTGTATGAAGCTCCCGCCATGCGGGGTCCCGGGGAATGCTTGTATTAATAGAGAAATTGATTTTTATTTAAATAAAAAAATATTATAGAGTGAGCACTCATTTATCAAAAAATTATCTCTCTCTCTCTGACACACACACATATATATATATAATTTTTTGATAAATGAGTGCTCACTCTATATTATTTTTTTAATTAAAGCATCAACTTTTTTTTAGAACTTATGCGTAACTTGGAAGGAAGGTGAACCACACGTTAATTTAATACAAACATTCCTTGTGGAATGTGGAACCTAAAGCATTATGAAATAATTTATTATATATATAAAGTGGAGTTGTGCAGTTTGGACTCGCAACAAAACTGTGAAGGGAAGTGCCACACTGTGAGAGTGTGACAAGATGTGAAATTGCAAGAGTGGAGTTGGCTAGATAACTGTTCAAAGCAAAACCTAAAATCTCGTATCTTGGGAGGCCACAAGTTATGCCTTTATATAGGAAAGAAGATATACAAAAAAAGGTCAAAAATGCCCCTATAAATATTCTATTCTAACACTTCCCCTCAAGCTGGAGAATATAGATCATATGCACCAAGCTTGTTACATATGTAGTCAATTCGGGGACTTATAAGTGAATTAGTAAATATATCTGCTAGCTGATCATGTGAGTTGACAAAACTAGTAGTATTTCTCCAGATATGATTTTCTCTCTGATGAAGCGACAGTCAACTTCAATATGCTTTGTCCTCTCATGGAAGACTGGATTTGAGACAATATGCATAGCGGTCTGGTTGTCACATATGAGTGACATTTGTGTAACATCTCTAAACCTTAGTTCCTGAAGCAACTGTTTTAACCATATAAGTTCTTGACTGGCTATAGCCATAGCTTCATATTCTGCCTCTGCACTGGATCTTCCCACAACATTCTGCTTTTTGCTTTTCCAAGAAATAAGGTTACCTCCGACAAATATACAAAATCCAGAAGTAGATCTTCTATCAGAGGGAGATCCTGCCCAATCTGCATCAGAATACCCCACAACTTGAGTATGTCCTTTGTCTTCATATAGAATACTCTTTCCTGGTGCACTCTTGATATATCGAATAATGCGAGTCACAGCATCTCAATGTTCTTTGCACGGAGAGTTGAGAAATTGATTTACTACACTTACTGCAAATGAGATATCCGGACGAGTGACAGTAAGGTAACTTAGCTTCCCTACTAATCGCCTGTACCGTTCGGGATCTGAAAGAGGCTCCCCCTGATTTGACAAGAGCTTGACATTAGGATCCATGGGATTGTCAACTGTCTTTGAGTTTAACATTCCTGTTTCTTCCAGAATATCCATTGCATACTTCCTTTGAGATATGATGATGCCATCTTTAGACTGTGTTATTTCTATCCCTAGGAAATATTTGAGTTTATCAAGATCCTTTGTCTGAAAATTTTTGAAAAGATGTTTTACTTGTGAAATCCCAAAATAATCACTACCTGTGATGACAATATTATCAACATAAACCACTACGTAGATGCAACTAGTCGATGAGTGGCGATAAAAGACGGAATGATCAGCCTCGCTCCGAGTCATGCCAAACTGTTGAATTACAGTACTAAATCTACTGAACCATGCTCTGGGTGACTGCTTGAGGTCATATAAAGATCTCCGCAAGCGATATACAAGACCAGAAGACTCCCCCTGAGTAACAAAACACGGAGGTTGCTCCATGTAGACTTCCTCGAGCAGGTCACCATGTACGAAAGCATTTTTGATGTCCAACTGATAAAGTGGCCAATGGCGAATCACAGTGATTGACAGGAACAGGCGTACAGTAGACATCTTGGCAACAGGAGAAAAAGTATCTCCATAATCCAATTCGAAGATCTGAGTATAGCCTTTAGCGACGAGACGCGCGTTAAGTCTGTCAATCATACCGTATGGACCAACTTTCACCATATACACCTATCGACGACCAACAACTAACTTCCCATGTGGTAAAGGAACGAGGTCCCAAGTCCCATTACTCCGTAAAGCACATATTTCATCGAGCATAGCCTGGTTCCATCCTGGATGGGCAAAGGCATCACCTGCAGACTTAGGAAGAGAAATAGACGACAAAGAAGAAAGATAAGAATAATAAGAAGGAGAAAGACGATGATAACTCAAAGAAACATAGTGAGGAGAAGGATTACGAGTGGAATACATACCCTTTCGAAGTGCAATAGGAATATCAGAGTCAACAGATGGGACCGGAGGAACTGGCGAAGGACTTGGCTCCAAAGATGTGTCCACGACAACGTCAGTGTTGGTCGGCGGCAAAGCAGAACGGGGATGACGCTGATAAACCTGCAAAGGAGGAGACGAAGCTAGGGATGATAGAGACGTCTCTGGAGGACAAAAGATAGTCATTGGTGCAGGTAGAGAGGGAGAAACCTCGGACTGGGAAGCGGAAGGCCCAAAAAATGAAACCAAATCAAAGAATGTGACATCAGCAGAGATGAAGTATCGACGAAGACTAGGGGAATAACACTTGTATCCTTTCTGAGACCGTGGATACCTAAGAAAAACACACTTATGAGACTGGGGAGAGAGTTTATCAATGCTAAGATCAAGATCATGAGCAAAGCATATAGAACCAAAGACCCGAGGTGGTAAAGGATGACGAGGGTAGAGGATATGATGAGGTATTTTTCCTTGGAGAGTGGATGAAGGCATGCGATTGATGAGATAACATGCAGTAAGTATGACGTCACCCTAAAACTGAAGAGGGACATGAGAATGGAGAAGAAGAGTCTGACTGGTCTCAAGGAGATGACGATTCTTACGTTCTGCAACCCCATTCTGTTGTGGGGTATGAGGGTAAGATGTGCGATGCAGTACACCATGAGATGTCAAGAAAGAATGAAACTGAATAGAAAGATACTCACGTGAATTATCATTTTGCAAAGTACGAAGAGAAATACCAAACTGAGTTTTTA
>JBBMJZ010107853.1:0-22311 GCA_037833815.1 Zingiber zerumbet | reverse complement strand
AATTTCATTTAAGCAAGATAGTAGGGTGTTACTATCTTGCTCCATTGTACGATTCACTTCTTTCCGAGGACTTCGGAAAGGAGGATTATAGTGCTTTGCCCAACGGTGCGGTCAAGGACCGCGGGCCTTCGAGTAGGAGTCGAGGTAGGCTCCGAACGAAGTAAAATAACTTGTCTCATTTCTTATTTCCGCTGCACGACTTTGATTTAAAAGAAAATAATAGTTTTTAAAAAAGACGCGATATTCATTCCCCCTTTATCGCTCCAAACGATCTATCACTATGATGGAGTATTTTATGAGAATGTTGCTTAGTTGTTATCCTTAAATGATGATTTCTGAGTTGAAGCGGTAAATTTAGGGACAAAATTTTTATTAGTGTGGGAAAATGTAAGATACGATAAATTAAATAATAAGTATTAATGGAGAAATAATCTTATTGGATTTTTTTGAGATTTTTTAGAATTTTTTAGGATTTAAACAAAGTCCATATAATATTTAAGGGGGATTAATTAATTGGACTAAGAAAAAAAATTATTTAGATATCCCAATTAAATTGACAGTTGGATCATTTTATGCCTAAAATAGGAAGTTTGACTTTGACATCAATGAATGACACACATGCTATGAACATGAAGACGCTAGTAAAATTGTCCAAGGCTCGAATTGATGAAAAGATTGACCAAAGGTAGGGGATGTAACTCGGATCGAATTTAGATCGGTGGATTGACGAGTTGGAATATCAAAATCTAAATTTGAAGTTGACTTGATTAACAATTCAGATTAAATTATTTGATCTATATTTGACTTAAACCCGACCTAAAATAACCCACAATCCGAATCTGATTCGAATTCGACTCGACCCGAAATGATCAATTTATAAAAACATGTTCATCTTAACCTAAACTCAACCTGAAAAGACCTATTATATTAAAATATACTTATTTTAATCTAAACTCAAATAGAATCCGATTCAAACCCATACCCAAAAATATTTACAAACAGATTTGTGGATTGTAATCGAGTCATTTCAGGTTGACTCAAATTTAATCTATTTATTAATCGTGTTAATCAAATCGATCTAAATTTAATCCGAATTCAATAAAATCTGTCCCTAATTTAATTTTTTTATATTCATTTTGGGTTATATTTTAGTGTTAGGTAAAAATTACCACCCCTAACCAAAGGAAGTATGTAAAAAAGAAAATCTAGCCGAATAGACTAGTCAAAATTTAATAATATTTTAATAAATTTTAGCATTACCACGTTTAAGCCTATTAAATCATATTTTTAAGGACAACAATTAAAAGATTGCATATAATTATTAAAATTATCTAAAATTAAAACAACTTTCCATTATATTTTTATTCTAAAAATACTTTTATTCTTACACTATTATAACATTTTAAAAAATAAATTCTATCTATTAAGTTAAATTAATTAAATTTAATCAACAAATATTATACATAACATATTTTTATATTATTATTTTTATCAATTTAATTAAAATTATTTAAACTTATTAAAATCATTTTAACATAATTAAAATTATTGTACTAATTACTTGTAGCAGCGGCTACAATAATATTTATAACATTATTAAATAGTTACTAATTGCTATAATAATTTTAAATTTTTAATTACGTTGAGGTAATTTTAATGAGGTTTTAATATTTTCAATTAAATTAGTAATTTTTTTTATACAAAAGTGTTATATATATATATATATATATCATATTTTATATTAAATTAAAATAAAATATAAATAATTTATTTTAATATATTATAATAATATAATAGGTACTAAATAGTAGCTAGATGGTTTTCTTTTAAAGATTTTTTTTATTGTTTTTTCCCTTATTGGATAATGATTTTTTAATCCACATGTATCGTTTTAAAGGGTTCCTGATCACGTTTTCCTTGATGAATAACCCCAATCCTTTTGCTGAGTCCCCAGAATCTCCGTTTGGGGGCTCCAAGCTCTTTGTTAGGGTTCGATTCATTGGCCTTGCTTTGTTCCCAGCTGTTCGTCGCGGCTAAGGAGACGATCTTGATTCCTTGATTTAGCGGGGTATTGATCCCAGATCAGGATGTCTATGCACGAGAGGAAGACGATCGATCTGGAGCAGGGATGGGAGTTCATGCAGAAGGGCATCACCAAGCTGAAGAACATATTGGAAGGGCTCCCGGAGTCGCAGTTCAGCTCGGAGGACTACATGATGCTCTATACGTAAGTCTTCCGGTCGTGCCTGCTCAATTTTAACGTTTTTTTTTTCCAATTTTTTATGGATTGGTTGGTTCCCTTGTTGGATCAGGACTATCTACAACATGTGCACCCAGAAACCCCCGCATGATTACTCGCAGCAGCTGTATGACAAATACCGCGAGTCATTTGAGGAATACATCACGTCGATGGTGAGCATGACTAATTTTGTCTCTGGTCGCAGACATTCATAGTTTGAGTTGGTATTCTACCCTAGAATGTTTTTTTTTTCCAAATTTGCGTTCATTTTATTTTTTTAAACATAGTCACATTGGTGGAATTACTATTTGATTGTTTTCATGTGTCTGATTGCCTAATTTATCGGTTCTAAAATTTCTTATTTCAGTTATTGCTTTCTATTATTTATTGTCAAAATAAAAATTCATCCAGGTGGTTCGTTACCTTAATTCCTAATCACCAGGACTTGGAAATAAAGTATATAATCACATCATTTGATTTTTGTCTGAGAGCTTCCGCTCATAAAATTAATACCTAGAAATGGCTGCATAGTTTCAGTTTTTGCTCAATAACTTTTTGTTAGTATTCAGCTGTTCTTTGTCCTTCATGCATGAGCTTACATACTGAAGGAGGGCATTGTCCATTTGATCTTTATCATACCTGATGATGATGTAGTCTGTGTTTTTCTTTTTGTGAATCAAATCAAGTCTTTTGTGCGTGCACATGGTAGTGATTATGTGCAAATTCGGATTCATGATGAACACTGAACATTTCATATTATGGCCAATGCAGATTTATGACACCTGTATTCAGCAACATATTAACTTATTGATCATATTTCAATAATTCATCAAATGTTCTTTTGAAACCCACTAGCATCTGAGAGCCAAAATTGAATGGTGTCCTTTGGTTCTTCTATTGTTTGCTTTACATTTGCTTTAGCAAAGAATTTTATAGGCTTCATAAGAATAAGATAAGGTAACACGTATATCATTCGGACTCATGGTATCTCACATGAATGTGGATGTGGGTGTTAGTATTTGACTCAGATTATCCTAGTCGGAGTGCTATATCTCACATGGGTATGAGAGAGTTAGATGGAGCCTGAGACTCCAATACTTCATGTATAAATAAACTAAAACCAAGCACCAAGTCATTATGTAGTTACTATTTTGATCTGGCTCAGCTAGCAAGTATATGTATGCACATCTTAGTGTCTTACAGTTATATGCACGCACATCTTATTGTCATTTGGCAATTGCAAATTTCTTTCAGTACCTTTTAAAGTTTGGATGTTATAGAACTCTAAAACACAGTACAACTGAACAAAATACGTAGTAGATGCACATGCCATGAAGGAGCTGCTCACCATACCCCTTCACCACATATGCCTATTTCCGTAGACATGACCACATAGGCTAGGATCATTAGCATTTGTAAATAAAGTGATTCCAGTTAAACCATTTTGTAAAATACATTAGAAGGGAGTGGTAATTGTAAGAATAGTTATGATGCTCAACTTTGTGCACTTAGAAGAGATGTAAAGAGGGACAGGAAAAAAAGGATTAAGGAGAATGATTAACTGTAACAGTAGAGAAATTCAATGTAGTTAAGTTAGCCAACATTTGCAATGGTGTTGAAGCTCCAGTGCTGTAATCAGGCTACGATGTGCATGCATACACTTAAAGGAGATTTCTAGGATAAATATGACTTAGTCTTTTCCCATAATGAAATTTGCCAGCCATGCTTTATAGTTTGATATTTAGTAAATAATAGAAGTTATTTGATTTCCTTGTAGGATAACTTTTTGTTTCATTTTATTTTTTGGTAAGAAAGAAAATATTTTGTGAAAGTTGTGTTCTAGATCTTTTACAATTTTTTACACTTCTAGCCGTTTCTTTTATTAGAACCATAACAACCTCATGATCTTCTCCATTCAATTGATTTTTTGTTGGATCATCATAAAGCAAATGAGAGTAGAAGCAAAAGAAATGTCTAATTAGAATAATTAAGATATAGACCATGTCTATGATATCTAAAACATAATTTAGTAGCGTATGCCAACATTGTCATTTTCTATTGTAATTTTTTCCTTTTTTAATGCAATTTGCCTTGGACAAAATTCTAAGTATTGCAGTTGTCTCAATATTTATTAAGAATGTTGCTTGTAATTTGATTCATTGAAGAAGAAAAGGGCTGATCTTTAGCTTGAACTCCTTGGAAACATGCGGAAATATTTAGTTGTGAGCAAAGTGCCCAGGCATTTAAGCATACAATTGTGTGTTTGTGACAATAATTAGTAGATGCAATACTTGGTAAGTCTAGATAGAATTACTATTTATAAATTGTGACCAAAGTTTCAAATATAGATTCACAATGGGTTGACTATTTAACTTTTTTTATGCATTACTTGAACCCAAAATTGACTAATAATCGTACCACCCAAGTCCGCCCGACTAAATGGCTACCTGCTTTGGGTGGCAAATGAGTTTTCCAACTGACAGGGTACCCGCAGGTGCTCAGCTTAGCTGAGCAAAATAGTGTGGTACTCGTGATTTTAGGAAAACTTGAACTCAAAATTCTATTATTAAGCATTAAGCATAAAATAGATATTCAAACCCAACTTGTACGGATTGATACGCATGGATACCCGATTATTGGGGTGTCCACTGCCATAACCCAAGTAGCACATATGCAATATCTTGACTTACACGGTTAGTTTTTAAAATGCTAAATGATATTTTATACTGTGAAACACTAATATACTTCCAATAAAGGGCATTCAATTCATGCTTCCATGTATAAAAAAGTACATGCCATTCATACAATACAAAATACATGAAATATAGCATGGATCATATACATAAATAATTCATATAATTAATATTTAAAGTGTTGATATTGCCAAAATAACTCTAAGTTAAGTCTTAAAAGTTATAAACTTCCATACCCTAACTGCATATGCACCATGTGGGTGACATATGCAGTTAGTTTTGAAAATGCTAAATGATATTTTTTTATTGATGAAAATGACTAAAGTATTTTCAATAAAGTATATTAATCAACACATTCAGATTATATTTCCACATGGAAAAAGATATGCCAATATTACATTTGCAAGCGACATGAAATATAAGGAATATTATTCACCAATATATCATTGATCATTTACCTAAGTAAGATCTATATGAAGATACCTAATTACTATTTAAAGTTTTTATATTTGCAAAACAATTATTTAGTTACATGCAGTCATACTTCCACATGTAAAAATCATATGCTAATCATACAACACAAAATACATGAAATATAACATTCTATAATTCAACAGTACAACATTGATCACATAATATGATTCAACAGTGTAGCATTGATCATAGATCCATATAATTAATTTTTTAAGTGGTATATTTTCAAACAATTATTAAATTAAGGCTCCAGATACTGTAGCTAAGGGTTTTAAGTAGGGGCTTCAATTGGTAGGGTACTTGCAAGTTTTTATTACCTATACCCTACCTGCTTGATGTATCCAAACTGATACCTACCCAGCTGCTTCTTGTGGGTACTTGACCAAACCGGGACTTGACCTCTCTCTAACTAAATCATCATGTCCATGAAGAGCTTACATGATGCACCTTCCCTGCATATAGAGGTTACCTGCATAGCAGTGTTTGGAAAAACCTGCCCCCTTGCTATTCTTATTTTTTTGATTCAGTTTGTTTCAATCTAAACTAGTTTTAGTGAACTAAATAGTGTTTACTACAAATGCATATGCGGCCTCATATGCCATATGTGGCCACATTTGTCACGTTTGCTCTAAACCAGTTTTAATTGCCTAATGGGAACCATATGTCCAATATGCCACTTGGTCTGTTCTAAATCATCCTGGAGGCCTCATTTTAAGACCATGATTGTGACGACTGAATATATCATTCGGTGCTTTTTCATCATTTAAAGAAGATCAAAACTAAGGAAAAAGCTAAGCTTAGAATTCTCATGCCTTGCATGTCCTATGGTCACAACTCTTAGGTGAAATTAAAACATATACATGGTGGGGAAAGTATAACTAATGAGGTACCAAATGCTGCAAATTGAATACACATTTGATTATCTCATCATTCTTTGATCGAAACTTTTAAATTTATTCAAGGCTTCTTTTTGTTGTTCCTTAGCACCACAAGCATACAGTCAATACTGGTTTGTCTTAGATTTATTAGACCAATCCAATTCTTTCAGGTACTTCCTTCTTTGAGAGTGAAGCATGATGAATTTATGTTGAGGGAGCTAGTTAAGAGATGGCTAAATCATAAAGTTATGGTCAGGTGGCTTTCACGTTTCTTTCATTACCTTGATCGCTACTTTATCACACGGAGGTCACTTCCTCCACTAAATGAAGTTGGGCTTACCTGCTTCCGTGACCTGGTATAATAACTTCCTTCTTTTGCTACTTTTCTGCTATGTTCAATGTCATTCTCTACATTTCATTGAAATAGGATGAATCTGAGTCTGGTCAAGCTGTTGCTTTCTATTATTATTTTTTATTAGGTCTATCAGGAAGTCAAGGATAAAGTCAAAGATGCTGTCATCTCCTTGGTAAGCCTTACTTTGAGACAACATAATATATTCATCTTCGATCCACCCTATCTTTATGCATTTTTTAATCAGATTGATCGAGAACGTGAGGGGGAACAAATTGATAGGGCTTTATTAAAGAATGTCTTGGACATTTTCGTTGAAATTGGATTGGGTAATATGGAGTGTTACGAAAATGACTTTGAAGCACATTTGCTTAAAGACACTGCTGCCTATTATTCTAGGAAAGCTTCAAACTGGATTCTAGAAGATTCATGCCCTGATTACATGTTAAAGGTACTGTATATCACATGAATATCACATATAATTTTCTGTCAAAAAGCTTAATGTCCTATGCTGTTTTCTAGGCAGAGGAGTGTTTAAAGCGTGAGAAGGACAGGGTTGCTCATTACCTGCACTCTAGCAGTGAACAGAAGTTGTTAGAGGTATGATTTGTCTTTTCTTGTTATATATTTAGCAGAAGTAATTAGTGCCTTAATTATGCTTTTCTTAAAGGTTGTGTTCATGATTTTAAACTTTGTTGAATTATACACCAATCAGGCTCATTGGTTGTGAATATTTTGTTTCTATTTGATGCTTGGTGTGCCCATTTTGAATGATTCACCAAACGGTAAAGGATCACTCATACGGAACATGTGTACGAATTATTAAAAAAATAAAAACATAAAAAAATATAATTTCTAACCTTGTAAAATATACTACTATCAATAAATTAAATTATTTTTATATAAATTTAGTTTAATATTAAATTGATCAAAATAAATTCAAATTGAATTTAGTTTAAACCTACTTAATCATGCCATGGTTGCTTGGTGAACTTCAGTTAATCCTAAATAAATTTTTATTTGATAAGTATCAAATGTTTTATGAGATAATATCAAGTTTAGCTCAATAGAAAGTATCTATAGCAATAAAATATTAATAAAATATTTTTTAATTAGCATATTTTATATTTTAAAAGTATCATGATACTGCTCATAAATCAAAACTCCAACATGGCTTGAGATTTTAAACTTGGTTTTGATATAGTCTAATGTTGCAATGCCACTAATATTAGTTTCACTCTTACTCCATATTTAACTACAGTGGTATTCATTTTGTTTTCTTGTCTCCTAGAAAGTGCAACATGAGCTACTATATGTCAATGCTAGCCAACTTCTCGAAAAAGAACATTCCGGATGTCATGGATTACTTCGAGATGATAAGGTATTGGTATCCTAGTTGATCCTTACTAAATGAGGTTTCACTTGTTAAATTTATTATGATTTAACAACTATCATCTGAAATGCTTTATAGGTGGATGATCTCTCGCGGATGTACAGACTCTTTTGTAGAATACAACGTGGCTTAGATCCTGTTTCTCAAATATTTAAGCAGGTTTATCTCTGATATTGTAACGTCTCACTTTCTGGTGCTTCACGTTAAACATTCCTTAACTTTCTGTTTTTTTTACTCTCAGCATGTGACTATTGAGGGCACTGCTCTAGTCAAACAGGCAGAAGACTCTGCAAGTAACAAAAAGGTAGACTTGATAGTTTTGTTTTCAGAAAAAGATAGTTTCTAATCTAATCAATTGCTAGGTTTGAGATTCCGGGGCACCCAAGGCACCATACACTCACCAATAGAGGAAAAATGAAAAAAAAAGAACAGTTGCAAAGTGTCTAAATTGATAACATGGAATTCTATGTGCAATAAATTTGTATTTTTTTTCCTCATGCTTTGATATCAATCAAACAGATAATTCTTCGCTTACAAGCTCTTAAAATTTTGAAATTTGTTGTTTACATTTCAGCAATCTTTTAAGATGTAATAATATTTGCATCAGACTAAACTACAAAGTAAATTTGCAATGAATTGCCTTTATTATATTTTATTGTTAAGACATCTGTAGCATTAGAGTGACTTAGGGAACTATGAATCGTTGGGTTTGGGCTCACTATATTTTGTGAAGTCTTCACAAGTTTCTCCTCCCTGAAGAGCATGTCTAATTAACTTCCCTGAACTTGCTTACTTGTCAGCACTAACGTTCTTACACTGTAAATTTTCAGGCTGAGAAAAGGGATGTTGTTGGCCTACAAGAGCAGGTACAGATTGGTCATTTCTTGTTTTACTTGTTTATAAGATAATTGTTTAGTCATTATCTGAGTAATATAACTTAACACCCTGGGGTTTGCAGGTTTTTGTTAGAAAAGTTATCGAACTACATGACAAGTACTTGGCATATGTGAATGATTGCTTCCAGAATCACTCCCTTTTTCACAAGGTCTGTACTGTTATGGGTAACTATTTGCGTTGTAGTTTTTATGACTTGTCTAAGTTTGTCTCTTTGGTTTAGGCACTCAAAGAGGCATTTGAGGTTTTCTGCAACAAGGGTGTTGCAGGAAGCTCAAGTGCTGAGTTATTGGCTACTTTTTGTGACAATATCCTTAAGAAAGGTGGAAGTGAAAAACTCAGTGATGAAGCAATCGAAGAGACACTTGAGAAGGTGAATTATGTGTGTTTATGTATCATTGCTCCTTATTGCCATAACTCATCCTTCATCTTTTATTTTGTTCCTATTTCGCCATTCAGATTCCTCTTTGCCTGGGTTCTTGGGATTGGATTGAACAATTGTCCTATATTTTGTAGGTCGTAAAGTTGCTCGCGTATATTAGTGACAAAGATCTGTTTGCCGAGTTCTATAGGTATATAGCCTTCTATCTGTGGGCTATTTAACAACTTAAGTCAATTATGATGTTGACTTTGTTTTCCTTTTCTGCTATTTTATACCTTGGCCGAACTCAAAGATTTAAATTCATAGGAAGAAGCTTGCTAGGAGGTTGCTCTTTGACAAAAGTGCCAATGATGACCATGAGAGGAGCATTTTGACAAAGCTGAAACAACAATGCGGAGGGCAGTTTACTTCAAAGATGGAGGGCATGGTCTGTATCCAAATTTTGATTTGCTTGGTTAGATATACAATAGTGGCCTTATTTTTTTTTCTTTGTTTTCAGGTTACAGATCTTACCCTTGCAAGGGAAAACCAATCTGGTTTTGAGGATTATCTCAATAGTAATGCTCATGCAAATCCAGGGATTGATCTTACTGTTACTGTTCTTACGACCGGATTCTGGCCAAGTTACAAATCATTTGATCTCAACCTTCCTGTCGAGATGGTTAGTTGAATTACTTCCCATTTGTTTCCACATTGATTTACTAGTATCTGTCTTAAAATGTCAATGTAAATTTAATTTCAATATGAGAAAAAAATGGGTAAGGTTTCACTGTGATGGATGTAGGCAATCTTGTCAACCCCTTCCAAAAGTGCCTCTTCTCTTGTTTGATCTTTTTTGTCTTATCGTGTTTTGACTTTGCTTCTTCATATTCTCTATATTTCTCACTTTCTATGTGAGGGTATTTATTTCCTGGCAACTTATTTCAAGCACTTCCGATCTTTGTCTGCAATCCAGATTAGTATCAGTGGCATCCACAAATTTCAAGAGCAACAAAATTGCTATTAGCTTAACTCCTTATTGTTAAGAAATGTGGTCTCTTACTCTTTTCATTATGCACAATAATGAGGATATATATATACACATTGTATACAATCAAATGTATGGAAACCCCGGGGCAATGGTGCAATGGTTAGACCTTCCGATGGATAACCAAGGGATCTAAGGTTCGAGCCTCAGTTGCGGCGCATTGCAGGAGAAGTGGGCCTAAGAATGTTGACTTTCTGGATAAGCCTCTGAATGCTTCCCTATTTACCCTAGTGGCCGCTGGTGGAAAACTTCCGTGGGGTTGGATAGTCACCTCTCGAATTAGTCAGTTTGAATAGCTAGATACCTGCATTACCAAAAAAAAATATATATAGAAACCAAAAAAATATAAAAGAATAAATTAAAATATTTTATTCCTAAATTTGGTCCTGTATCAAGGGTTTTTCCTTATAAGAGATTCCCATCAAGGGATTCCCTATATCAAGAGATTTCCATAATAAGAGATTCCTTGTATTAAGGGATTTTCATGATCAATTATCCTAGAATAGTTGTCAACTTTCCAAGACTTATGCCATTTGGAATTTATCTAAGATGCAGTAGATCCCATTTCTCAAATAGAAGTTGATAGTGAAGATAGTGATGTGCTAACATGGCTTGGAAAAGCTAGAGTTGTTGACATCAGGTTCACTCTTGCCTTCTTCCCTTTTTTTTCCTAAGAGAGTATCTGATTAAAAATGAATACAATCATACTTGAGCAGATAAATGTAGGTCAATTTGCTTTCAAGAATATCATTACACTTATCCGAACCCTATGAATTATTGGTCTGAATTCTTAGTTGTATTATGTGATTAGTCTTGTCAAATTTTGCTAGTGGTAATCCTCACAAATGGGCACTATCTAATGGATACAGTCTAACCAGTGCAGTTCAATGCTTTATGAGGGTACTTTGACAGGATAATTTTTATCAATATATTTTGGAAGGTTAATGGAGCATCAATAATTTGTTACTTTCCAAAATCCTCCTCTCTTTTTGGGTATCTGATTGGCCAATATGTTATATTATCTGACCGGCCAATCTGTTGGATTACATCTTTTGGGTTATGGATGATCTTATGTTGATCCTTAACTAATATATTTAATTTTTGAAAAACAAATATCATGAACCCACCTTAATACAATTTCATTGGTGGAAATATGACATTGTCAAATTCCTCCCGCTCTCATTTGCTTCCATATACTTGTGTTTCGTGGCTGAAATTTATTCAATCATGCTAAATGCCATTTTCTACCTTGGGATATGGAAATTAAGAATAAAAAAGCGACACAGAAACTTTACTCATTCTTTTTCTTTTCATTCTAATCTAAAACAAACATACCTTATTGGCCTTGCTAAATTCAATTGAAATGAATGGTTTAGACAATAAGGAAAGATGCATTAAATATAAAGGCAACAATGCATATTTGTGGAGTTCATTTACAAATTCAAAGATTTGTTATGAAAAGAAAATTCTTTGTGAGAGTATCTTGTTCATGAAGAAATATCTAATTTTAGTATATGATTTCAGGTTAAATGCGTGGAGGTCTTCAGAGAATTTTATCAAACAAAAACTAAACACAGAAAGCTTACTTGGATATATTCGTTAGGGACCTGTAACATCAATGCAAAATTTGAGCACAAAACCATTGAGCTTATTGTAACAACATATCAGGTGTCTATTTAATCACAATCAATTTTAGTTATTTAAAATTATCTTGTATGCTAACTACAAGCATTCTTGTGATTTGTGTACAGGCAGCTGCTCTTCTTCTGTTTAATGCCTCTGATAGATTGAGCTATTCAGAGATCATGACTCAGCTTAACTTGACGGATGACGATGTAATCAGATTGCTCCACTCCCTTTCATGCGCCAAGTACAAAATTCTTAATAAGGAGCCAAATACCAAAACCATTTCTTCAACTGATGTATTTGAGTTTAATTCCAAATTCAATGACAAAATGAGAAGGATCAAGGTCTGTGCATAGATTTGGAAGATTGAGGATTTTTTTCTCTACTTGTAGTTGTTTCTTACATTTATTTAATCACACTTTTATGTGGGTTCATTGTCTTGTCATCAACTTCAGATACCTCTTCCTCCAGTGGATGAGAAGAAGAAAGTAATAGAAGATGTTGACAAGGACAGAAGATATGCCATTGATGCCTCCATTGTGCGCATAATGAAAAGCAGGAAAGTTCTGGGCCATCAACAGTTGGTGATGGAATGCGTTGAGCAACTTGGTCGTATGTTTAAGGTACTAGGTTTCTTTCACATTGTCTTGGTAGTGAACAATGTGTATGTCAATGATACAGATGACATAATATGCCTTCAGTTTACTGTGCATTTCATGTTTCTAACACATGCTTTTCAAAATTGGTTGATTCTCTTGATCAGCCCATTTAGAACACTAACAATGTCACACCCCATATTTCTCTAGGATATAGGTTGAGACACACACAAAATCCATTGAACTGGGTTTGGCTAATAATAATAATAATAAACTTGAATCAGCATAGATTAAGAAAGTATGAAGGAGAATCAGAGGCTTTGTCAAAATTTGGAACAAATCCAGTGTTTTGGATGGATGCATAAGGGATGGGAAAAGAGGAGGTTTAGTTGCTCCATTTGGTTGTTGATAGTGTTGCCTTTTCGTCTACATAACTAAGGTTTGTCTGCCTCTTCATCTACATAACTAAGGTTATTGTGGAACCATAATTCGTAGAATTTGTGGTATCGACATCAGCTAATTAGGAAAATTTAATATTGTCCTTATTGAATTGGTTGGATCCCTAAGATCAACATGGGGAAAAAATTTTGAATTAAGAAAAGAGAAAACATTTTTTTTATTAATGTATCATACAATAAAAATAAATTGTAATAGTTTTAAAAAGGAAAGAATTTGTTAAAGGATGTTTTTATTGTTTTATGTAGTCTCTTAAATAATCAAATTAGATTGTAATATCTAATATGGTAAAATATCTATTTATCAACAATTACAAATTATTTTTGTTTGCTATATTATTTAACTATATTGTATATTTTGATGCTAACTATTTTTGGAAATTTATAAGACATTCTAAAATTATGTTTGTTTTGGTGTGTTTGACAAAAGGATTAAGTTAGATTTACATTGTTGTTACCAATGTTGTGTGTTAAATGTGGACATTGCAAGTGTAATAGATGAAGTCTAAGTGGATTGAGGTTAACCAAACATTTAGCATATGAGAAGTCCAATAAGGGGTGATAAAAAAGGAAAGCTTTGACAAATGATGTAGATTGAGGATCGAATATTTGTCACAGAAGCCTAGCAGCAACTGTTCATTGACAAGGAAGATCTGGAAGAGATGCTTCTTGGTAGAGAAAGGCTTGGAGGTCAGACCTTTTTGCAGAAATGGAAGACTTGAAAGCGAGACTTCTTTGCAAAGGAAGACCCGGAGGTAAAATCTCTTGGAAGATGAGGAAGACTTTGAGGTGAGTACTCTTGGGGTTGAGGTAACATATGAGAAGTCTTAGAGGTAAGATTGCTTGACATATGAGTTGTGAGAGATTGAGCGACGTACATTTTGGGTGGTTAGGTAGATAGGCGAAATCTCAACACTTTGTCAATTGATATGTTTAGTCGAGCATGAAGTCAACTTAGGATAGATTACTCATAAACAGATGGTTCTATTCCAGGCTGAGTCAATTGAATGACAATTGACCATATAGTTGACTAGAAATTCATTTCTAGCAAACAAGTGGGGCTTTGTTCCAAGATGAGTCGACTAAATCTCATATCAATCGACTAATGCTAGTTTAGTCAACATAGCAGTCAACTAAGACTCTGCTCTAAACGAACAAACACACATGTTTTTGTTTATAACGGAGTTGATTGAAGTTGACTCAGTTGACTAGTCGACTGACTTAATAGTCAATTCAAATTATTACCATTGAACAATAACTTATTCATAATGAGTTAACTGCATGATTTGGAGTTGATTAAGAGCAACTCAAAGTTGACTGATGAGGATTATTGAGTTGACTGCATCATGACTGTCTGTAAGTCAAGTTACGTTCTTATGCAGAGGAGTCAACTATCAATAGTGTTGGAATCAATTGGCGTGGACAACAATTGACATCAAAGGTTTTGAGTTAACTGAAGATAGTAACCAATAAGATAGGTCTTGCGCAAATCAAGCTCTAGTAACCAATGGTTTAAAATAGTTGACTGACATTAATTTAGAAGAACTGGGAGTGCTTATACATGACTGTGGAGGGCTATAAAATGAGGTGCAAGGGGAGCAAAATACAACAACAATTCTCTAACACAGCTCATTCTTGATTCTCCACAATAAATTGTTTTGTGTCTTTATTTTTATTTGCTTTCGTTTGGACTTGAGGTCTTTATCTTCACCTTCAAGCTCTATTATTATTGTAAGTCTTTCTTATCTTTTGTAAAAGCTTTGTAAAACGATTTCTCAAATTCCGGAAGTTTTCATCAAGAAGAAAGTTAGTGGTTTTCGAGGCTTAGTTTATGAATTCATACGGCTTGGAGGGGAACATGAGGTTTTGAACCACATGATATGTTGCTTTCATTAGTTACTACATTTCTACTGCTATTGATTAATTTGATTAATTATTTATATATCATTGCAGTTAAGTTGTTTTAAGTTAATTTTTTCACTGTGCTGTTCACCTCTCTTTAATGCCATATCTGATCCTAAAGTAATATATTTTATTATTAGTTGTATGCCAAATTACAATGATTTTATTTATCTAAGCATTTTGTTAGCTGGTAGAATTGATTTATTTATCATTATTTTCCATTTTAACTTTAAGCATTTCTTATGAAATTATAATGTTTTAAAATTATCAATGCATTCATTTACATTGCCAATATACCAAAGAGTAAGGAAACTTAACTTGAATCTTTTGAGCATAAACCAAATTAATTGTTTTCTACATTTCTTTTTTTTTTAAATTATAAATGTCCCTAAATTAGTTTTGACATAGTTTCTTTGTCCAAATTTCAGTGCGTCTTTATACTGAGAATATTTAATGTCTAGGTTGATGAGGGTGACTTTAACAAGGCTGTTAAGTTCAAGATCCTACCTAGGAATGCCAATAACCCATATATTCGGATCGTGTAATATCTTACCATAATTTAATATGAGTATTTTAAAACCACATTTGCCGTATGTATTGACTATATAAATATTTTAAACATTATCATTTTAATATCATGAAGCATAAATAAAACTATTGATACAATAAATGTCTTAAGAATGAAAAAGTATTCCTTTATATATCTAGTAGTAATTTTATAATATGAATAAGATGATGAATATAACAATAGTTTGTGATTGTAATTAGAGATAAAAGATTATATTTCTTATTGAAGAGTAAGACATATTTATATACAAACTAGGAACCATATTAGGAAACTATAATTAGGCTAATTTATAAATTAGCCTATTTAATACATATATATTAACTAATTTATACCAATAGTATGGTAATTATTATATACATATATAGTAACTAATATATACAAATATGGTAACTAATATATATAGATAATACTCCCCCTCAAGTTGGAGCATAGATATTAATTATACCCAACTTGTTACAAAGATAATCAACACGAACCCCATTTAAAGCTTTTGTGAAGATGTCTCCGAGTTGTTCTCTAGCCTTCACATATCCGGTAGAAATCATGTTTTGTTGAATTTTCTCACGAACAAAATGACAATCAATTTCAATGTGCTTAGTTCTTTCATGAAACACAAGATTCGATGCAATATGAAGAGCAGCTTGATTATTACACCACAATTTAGCTGATACTGAAATTTTAAGTCTTCCTACTTCAGCCAAGAGTTGCTATATCCATATTATTTCACATAGCCCTATATTCTGACTCTGCACTGAATCGTGAATCATGACACAATATTTTGCTTCTTACTCTTCTATAAAACTAAATTTCCTCCAACAAAGATATAATAACTTGAAATAGATCTTCTATCCATTTTATAACATGCCCAATCTGCATCTGAAAAATATTCAATACATGTGTGCCCATGATTTTTATATGTGATACCCTTTCCGAGTGTTCCCTACAAGTAACATAAAATTTATTCTAATGCTGTCCAATGATGAACGGTTGGAGATGACATAACGGTAAGGTAATTTAACTTTCCAACCGACCTTCGATATCTCTTAGGATGTTTAAATAGTTCTCCATCTCCTGTGAGATACATGTTTTGAGTCATTGGAGCACTAAAGTCTTTGCTCCCAATTTTCCTGTCTCAGTTAATAAGTCAAGGATATATTTTCTTTGAGATAGAAATATACTTTTTTACTCCTCATAACTTCAACACCCAAGAAATACTTCGGTATCCCAGATCTTTCGTATGGAACTGAGTATGAACGAAAGATTTAAGAGATGAGATCCCATTAGTATCACTTCTAGTGATAACAATATCATCTACAAATACAACTAATAGAATGATACCAGCTTTGTAGAACACAGAATGATCTGATTTGCTTTTCGTCATACCAAATCTTTCAACAATCTAACTAAATTTTCCAAACCAAGCATAAGGATTTTGTTTTAACCCATACAAAGTTTTTCGAAGACGACAAACTTGCCCTAACTCCCCTGAGCAACAAAACCAGGAGGTTGCTCCATATACACCTCCTCTTGAAGATCACCATGAAGAAAAGCATTCTTGATATCAAGTTGATGTAAATGCCAATGATGGGTAGCAGCCATTGAAATAAATAATCGAACAGATGTCAGCTTTGCTACAAGAGAAAAAATGTCAGAATAATCTAGCCCATAAGTCTGAGCATAACTTTTAGCAACAGGACGAGCTTTTAATCTGACCACTGACCTATCCGGATTGACTTTAACCGCAAATACCCATTTGCATCCAATAGCTCGTTTCCCTGAAGGTAAATCGACCAAGTCCCAAGTGTCATTGTCATCTAAAGCATTCATCTCCTCTATCATTGCATCTTTCCAACCAGGATGAGATATAGCCTCACGCACAGTCTTAGGAATAGAGATGGAATAAAGTGAAGTAATAAAAGAACAAGAGGAAGACGACAAGCCCTTATAAGATACAAAAGAAGTAGGATAAGTACATTGTCGTTTACCTTTGCGTAACGCAATAGGAAGATCATTGTTCGGGACTGGATCTGATGACGAAGTAGTAGGTGCTGGATATGAATCTAAATAGTGACGCCTGGAGTAGGTTTGGATAATAGGAGGTTTGATAGGAGCTGGTTCCAGAACAAGTGTGGAGGGTGTGATAGAATACATCAACAAATCCTCCTCCTTTTGATGAGTCGGAATAGGTGAGGATGGGAAATAAGGTTTGCCTTCCATGAAGGTAACATCAATTGAGGTAAAATATTTGTTAATACTGGGACAATAACACCTATAGCCTTTTTGAAGACGAGAATAACCAAGGAAAATACATTTCAAAGACTTGTGATCTAATTTAGTGATATGTGGACGAACATCCTGAACAAAATAAGTGCTACAAAATATCCTAGGGTTAATAGGAAATAATAACTTATTGGGAAAAAGGATTTTGTAAGGGATTTCACCATGAAGGATAGTGGATGACATGCGGTTAATGAGAAAACATGCTGTAGAAATTGCATGAGCCCAAAAAGATTTGGGAACATTCATTTGAAATAGAAGGGCCCGGAAGATGTCTATTTTTTCGTTCAGCTTCACCATTTTGGGATGGGGTGTCAACACAAGATGTTTCATGAAGCATGCCATTCTGACCCATATACGACGAAAAAATCAGACATATATTCCTTAGCATTATTACTTCGCAAAGTACTGATGGATGTATTAAACTGAGTTATAATTTTATCACAAAAGGCACAAAACAGAGAAAATAACTCGGAACTATTTTTTATTAAATATAACTAGGTTATACGGGAGTAATCATCAACAAAAGTAACAAAAAAAAAAAAAGACAGCCCAGTGCACGAAGCTCCCACCATGCGGGGTCCCGGGGAAGGATCCATTGTACACAGCCTTACCCTACTTTTTGCAAGAGGTTGTTTCCAGGAGTCGAACCCGTGACCTTTTAGTTACATAGCAATAACTTTACCATTGCGCCAAGGCTCCCCTTCCATCAACAAAAGTAACAAAATACCTAAAACCACGATTAGATAAAACAGGACAAGGACCCTAAATATCGGAATGAACTAATTTAAAAGGAATAGTAGCACGTTTATTTACTTTAGTACTTGAACTAAGACGATGATGTTTTGCAAACTGACACGATTCACAGTCTAATGAAGACACCTTATCATATTGTGGATAGCTTTTTGAGCAAAGATAAAGACGGAAGTCCTAACCTACAATTATCCTTGAACGGGGAAGTGACACTTAGCAAACAAAAGAATTTGGGAGTGGTCTGTCAAGAATGTAATGGACTCATCAGCAAAAGAATTTGGGAGTGGTTTGTCAAGAATTTGGGAGTGGTCTGTCAAGAATGTAATGGACTTATCCAGACTCATCCTTTACTAATCTTCTTCGGCAAAAGATCTTAAAATAATCAATGATTAGGAAAAAATGAGATGCAACAGTTAAGATTACGAGTTTGTGGACTGACAGAGAGCAAATTAAATGATAAATTAGGTAAATGTAAGACAGAAGACAGAGGAAGTTAAGGAGTAGGATTAATATTGCCAGACCTAATAACACAAGATGGAGACTCATCAGCTAAAGTAACAGTATGAGAGCTAGCTTTGGACTGAAAAGTAGAAAAGAGACTAGCATTACCTGTTATGATCCGTGACACTAGAATCAATGGCCCATTTGGAGGATGAAGAAAGAAGACATGTGGTTTGTTTACCTGAATCGACAATAGCAGTGACAAGAAGATGACGACTTGGATGATTCATGATATTTTGAGAATTTGGCAAAAAGAATTGTATGTGAAAACATTTTCAAACGATGTGTTATAGAAAAATTATTTGTTATAATAAATGTGGATTGTTTCTGAATGTGAATTATATTCTAATTAAGTGTTCTTAACACTAAGATCCTGTGTAGGAACAATAAGCAGACATCAGATTGGACCGTACTTAATAGATGCTACCAAATTATATTTTAGATGCTATCGAATTTTGCTGTAGGTGTTATGAAATTGTATTATCGGTGCTACCAAATTGTGCTACACTGCCAAATTGTACTATATGCACTACTATGTTGAATTCTAGGTGCTACTAAATTGTATTTTAGGTCCTATTAAATTATATTGCAAGCACTACTAAATTAATTTTAAGTGCTATTAAATTTTATTTCTACTTGAAGTGGGCCTTCATGCTAGCTCTATCAAATTTTCTTCTTAGCTCATGCCCATCTTTCTCTATTTCATTTTGTTCCTTAATTTTTATACTTCAACTGGATGCCATGGAGTTGCCACTTCTTCACTGATCTCATATCTGGCCAGCCGTAACATGGATCTTCCCTCTTCCTCATTGAGGTTGTCATCATCATCTCTTTGAACATTGTAGGTCACCAAATTTGCACATAGCTTTCGTCTACTAATCAAGCAAAGTACCCTCTCCCACCACAGATAAAACATCCTTACCAGGTCCACAAACACTCATCTGGCTTTTAACAAGAAGCCAAAATTTTCTCTTGACTACTCACCTGTACCCTCTGCTTGCTTAGATCTTTCTGTTTTGAAGACAATCAATCTCTACCCAATTCACTCCAAGGACAGATCTGCCTGCTCTGAAGTTATGAATTTGAATCTTTTATCAATTGCCACTGAAGTTTTGCTCTTGGTATGGTCTATATGAATCCAGAGTTGGTTCTTTAAACCAAGGTTTATGGTGCTAAGCTGTGCCAGTCAGCACCAACAAAACTTACTGTATTGTCAGTGACACCGAGACAACTCCAACACCGACAAAAGGTGTAAAATATGGTGCCCAAAATAATAATTAAATAATAAGATTTAGTAGACGAAAAATCTTAATGGAATTTTAAAGAATTTTTAGAAATTTTCTAGGATTTAATTAGAGCTCGTATGACATATTTAGAGGGGATGCACTAATGGGTCCGATAAAAGCCTGTTAGGAATATCCGGAAGTAGGAGTTGATTAAGGAATCAACTTAGGGTTTAATTGCACTAAACCTAAGTATTTGTTATAAAATCCCTCCAACCCTAATAACCTACCCGACACCTCCTTTTTCCCCCTCCAGCGCCGAGCTTCTTCTCCCGAGCCCTAACCCTCATGCGGCCTCTCCTCTCCACGCGAGCACAACGCCGTCGGCCTCTCCTCACGTGGGTACCAGCCGCCGAGCTACAACCGCCGCATCTTGTCTTCTCTGTCGAGCCACTGCCGCCGACCTTCCCTTTCTTGCGCGCAAGCATCACGGCTGCGGCTCCCTCTCCCTCTCGCGATTTTCCTCACCAAAAACAGCCGGCCTACCTTCCTAATAGAGCCGATGCTGTCAATTACCACATACCACTGCCGATCGAGAGGGGGATGCCACTGCTCTGTCCTGACTCGACACCACAGCAGTCATCGTCGCCTATCAAGCTCTTTATTCCCGATCTCCATCGTTGTGCCCTAGCTCAGTTGTTGATCTCCTCTGCCTTGGACCCACATCAAGTTGGTCGGAAAGGAAGCTCCGGGTCTGAGTTTGTGGTGAGTGATTACAAGGTTTTGGATTAGCAAGAATTGACTTCAAGTTCTGTTTAGTTTCGAGACTATTGTGTGAACGATCATTCTTTTCCCTTGCTTACTAGGGGTATCCGGTGGCTGCATCCCCATCTGGTAGTGGTGCTTCTTGGTCCTAGTAGCTACTCCTTGCAGCAGTAACCATACCTGGCTAAGGATCAAATAAAGAATGGTTGTGAGATTGAGGTAATGTGTAGAGAATTTGATCTTATGGTAGCTTATACCTAGAATTGAGCTAGGACAGTTTAGGATTCAAGTAGTTTTGTTCTGTGGATCTGGAATTTGCTTGTTGTGTAGCAAGAACAGTTAATTGAGTTGAGTTGAGTTGAGCTAGTTGTTGTTTATAAAATTAGCTAAATTGTACAGTATATGATTTGCAGGACGTTGTTTCGAGACGAGTACTACGATGCAGGAATTGTTTAGCTCGGTCTACACATAAGGCGGGTATTTCTTTCTTTGATTCTTTAGTTCTTTTTACTTAGTGCATGAGCTATTTTGGATAAGGATTGCTTTACCTTGACTCCACTCGTAATTTTTCATGTGCTTGATACTTCCACTCAAAACCTTCGAGATATTCGTTTTATATTCATACAGTCTCTTGTTGCTATCAATGATTTTAGCAGATACTAGATACCAACCTTGTATGTTTTGTTTGTTGTTTACTTATGTACCATATTGATCATGCTGGATTCATGTAGCATACCTTATACCTAATATTTGTTTATGTTTATATGATGACTATTGCATTTGGCATATCATATCATGGCATGCATGTCAACGACAAATTCTCCCTTGCGGTCGAGAGAGTCGTTGACCAGGGTCACATCCTCGGCCACTCGCGAGAGTGGTAGCTGGAGTAGATGTCGCTTGTCCTGTCGTGCCGCCCTCGGCTACTCATGGGTAGTGGTAGCTGGAGTGACGAGCAGCAGGGACCCCGTCACAGATGTAGCTGTTAGATCGTGAATGTTCGATAGAGGAGGGGGTGAATATCGATTCTAAAAACTCGTTCGAGTACGCAGCGGAAAAGTAAAGATAATTGAAAAGAGACGCAATGCTAACAAGGTCGTTTTACTTGGTTCGGAGCCTGTGTCGACTCCTACTCCAAGGCCCGTACTCGGTGAGTACTTTCGTTGGGCAATCACTATCAATTCGAAAATGGAGTTACAAGATTAAAGTACAAGAACTGACAGAAAAGAAAATACCGACAAAATGAGAAAGAAATAAACTGAAGACAGAGCTTTGTCGGAGTAGCCTCGCGGCGTCGCAGGAGCACAGTAGAG